>OY829914.1:280447348-280623364 GCA_963691935.1 Nephrotoma guestfalica
GAAACCTAAAAAAATACTGAACACAAAATTCTCTTAAAAATATAAAATCATTAAAATCCTTTACAATAAATAGCTCATTTCGTTTCTACTTATAAACATAATTACATTTACTGGACAATTCCAATTTGATGTCGCTTATGAAATTCGTACAAGCGCCACATTTATATTCTCATAATGTTTATAGATCCCCGTTCACGCATCCCGAGTGTGAAATAAAAATCCTTTCCAAGGGTTGAGTAGAAGATGGAGATTGAAGCGATCTCCCGCATGCCTCTAAAAGCTGTCTAAGCAAGTAGCTCTTACAAGCCCTCCTACACCGAAACTATTGCTAAGATGTGGTCTAATTTCGGAAAAAATTATTTAGCAGGTCCCTCGTCCAGAATTTATTTTCGTCGTAAACCTAAGTTTGCATAATAAAAATTTAGTTCCAATATGGATTGCAGATGGGAATCAGCCGATTTCATAGAAAGACGGATTAAACCTTAGATTGAATTCTGGATGCGGTTAGAACTGACTGTTTTTAATTAAACTAAGCCAATTCTTCTGATTTATACGAAACTTGAGATCTATGAAGAAAATCAAATCCCTATATAAATCTCGGACGTGAGTATTAGAAAAACTGATTTAGAAGTAGTTATGAAAATGGGACGAGTAATCAATAATCGAAAATCTGATTTAAATGAGGCTGATTATTTTTCAACTTAATGGTATGAAACTAAGTTTTTATGGTAAAAAATGGGATTCTTATATGAATCCCGGATGTGGTTCTGTAAAATGGTAGTTTTTATAAGAAACTTAGTCATTCTTAAACCAATTAGGATCAATATTGGTTTTTATGTTGTAAATGGGATCCTCGTAAGAGTTCTAGTATCGTTCAGGATAATGGGCTATATAAACCAATAGTAGGCTTAGTTCTTTATAAAAAAATGCCATATTACAGAACCACATCCGGGATTCATTTTGTAATCCCATTTTTATCATACAAACTTTGTTGTTGTATTAATTATCCAGTGGATTTAATGTTTTTTGAAGGTCAATTAAAACCCCCTTTTCATTCCTGCATACACATTCCCTACTCACACAATTACAGTATACCACCTGCACATGGCAAGCTCAATGTTAGCCAGTTCACTGATATGGATGGTTCGGCGCTGAATTCTGCTCTCCAAAAGAGGACCTTAGTTGTGTTTATATCACCGATTGTATTTGATGACGAACATTCTTTTTTCATCCAGCTTCTGGTGCGATTCGAACCAAGTTCCTCCCAGTCCAAGTGCTGAAGCTTTAGCCACTCCACCACTTGTCCGGTAAAAGTTAGTTAGTTTGTTTCATTCCAATTAGTTGAAAAATAATCAGCCCTCGTTCAACTTAGATTTTCCATTATTGATTATTCGTCCCATTTCATAACTATTTCTATAAATCAGTTTTTATAATACAACCTCCGAGATTTATATGGGGATTTGATTTCCATCATAGGCCATTTATCAACCCATTGCAATGGTACTAGTTTTTGATAATTAAAATACTCGTATGATTTCAATATTAGTAGTACTGTAAAGTAGAAATTTTCGGCGCCCACAAAAAAATTGTTCGATTGTTGCAACAGTGGCAACTAATAAAGTGTTTTCAAGGCCAAACCAGTTTGAAGTGGTCTCGGCCTTCCGTAATGCAATGAGCACAGATTTAACATCCGTACGCAGAATAACATTTTTATCTAAACCTGCGAGGTTAGAACCATTAACCACACACA
The DNA here is from genome assembly GCA_963691935.1 of Nephrotoma guestfalica. Classification (NCBI taxonomy): domain Eukaryota; kingdom Metazoa; phylum Arthropoda; class Insecta; order Diptera; family Tipulidae; genus Nephrotoma; species Nephrotoma guestfalica. The sequence goes on from OY829914.1 coordinate 280,449,099, forward strand.
ATCTGAGAGCAATTAGGTCGACCTGAAACACCGTGTAGGCTTAACCGTCATCCAGTAGCCACATGATCTGGAAATTCAGACTTAAGCTTTTTCCATCAAATGAGACATCCCAGTGATTTTTGGTCGAAATAGTTACATCGGATGCAGCCGCATTCAAATTAGCTTTTTCGTTTTTTGCAAATATGTTGAAATGTACGTGACACATACGTGCTTGCAAGAAGAATTTAAATAACATTCCAAACAAAATTAGTTCAAATAAATTTTAATATTTACCAGAAATGTCAAGTTTTAATACAAAAAACTTTATATCACCAGAATTCGGCCTCTTTATAGTCCAAATTTCATACTTAAACATTAAGAGGTGGACATCTGTGTACCGGAAGTGGTAGCTTCTAAGGGAGATTTTCAATACTTTTAACACTAAGCGCCGTAGGTACTTAGCGACACACACTAACACTTAATAAACACATTCTATCACTTGTTTAATTATTTCGCAAAAATTTTATTTATTAATTTTTTTTTGAATATTTTAATTAAAAAATTTGTTAAAAAAGTTTAAAAATTACTCGCTCGATTTCGACTTGTTAGGTCATCATCCAGTAGATACTTCTGATGATGACCGAACAAGTCGAAATCGATAGAGTAATTTTTAAACTTTTTAACGAATTTTTTAATTAAAATAAAACAATTTTTGCGAAGTAATTAAACAAGTGATAGAATGTGTTTATTAAGTGGAGCTTTTCAAACTTTGATTTAAAAAATTTAAAGATTATTTTTTTCAGTAATGATTGACATTGTTGGTCTTTTGAAATAATGTTTTTTGAGTATACAAGACAATTTTAGCAAAAGTCCGGTAAGTTTAATTTTTCATTTTAGAAATAAGTGTGGTGTATTCGAAAGCTATGTAAACATTTGTGGTAAAATAAAGTCGGGTGTTGGCCGCAACATATTCACATTTTCATTATATTTTTTAAGTGTGATAAAGCATAACCTACATCATGAATACTTTGATTAATTACAGATTTGCGTGACACAGAGATGAGTATCTTTTGAAAACTCTTAGAGCTTTTATTACTTTGTCTTGGACTTTCATTTTCAATTTTAAGTGTCGTTATTATTTCACAAAAAACAACACAACAATTACGATTACAATCTCAAAACAATTTTATAAAAGAAATGTCACAAGGGGTCTAATTAAAACACTATATATAGAAAAAACTGTCGTTGACGAAACACTTAAAAAATATTCTTAAGAACTTTCATTTATAATACACGACACAATAAACGTTACTTATGGAATAACAAAAGCTTCTTTTGCGCCTGCAAATTTTTTTCTCGTATTCGTCGACAAAAACACTAAACGACTGAAAAGATTGATATTTTCGATGATAAATTTGTTGATGCTGCTTCGTTGGAATTTTTATCTTACATACGAAAAGTGGAGCTTTTAATATCTACGTACAAGGAAACAGTAAGAGATTTATAACAAATAGATATATCATATCGTTACATAAATGGTACGTCATATACATTACGTATAATCGCAAACATCAAAATATGTTGTGTTTGTAGAAGAAATTTTGTAGAAAATTGAATGAAAGTAGCTTAGCTATCACGCAAGCAAATTAACCAAAATATTTTATAATGGTAATAGAATGGCAATAGAGATCATATTTGATATTTCAAATCTAAATGATTCCTGGAAAAATACTCTTTCTAGAATTGTTTGTCTATGCCAACATAAAACCTACTCGTATATATATTCATTCATGGAGAACATAAATAAAAAATTAAATAATTCAAGACTACGAGTATTAGAAGTAATAGAAATGAAATAGAATCGAAAATAGGTATTACATTCAATTTGAAAAGATTGAAAGATTGTATACATAAGTAAGTATGTTGTTAATAGGTTCTAGAAGAATTTCAGAAAATATGTTTTTTTGTCTATTTTGATTTGATTTTAGATTTTGATTTTATTCCCATTTACCAAGAAATTGGATGTCAATCACGTCACGTGTGATAACCATCCAAAATGAAAGTGTAAAGAGGAAACAAAATATTCGAACGATTGATATAGAGCTTTTCATGAAATAACGAGACCTTCTCGCTTTTCCATAAATTTTTTTTACCAAAGAGATTGAGTTCTTCAAATTGAATTGATTTCTGTTGTTACAGAGTTTTGTACATGAAATTTCTTAGAATTTTACCATTAGCAATTATTATCCATTGTATTTATTGTTTGACGCTCTATATCAACATTTTATCATCTATTGTATTAACCTTTCAGTCAATTACAGGAAATTTATTTGATTTAAATTACTGATAATTAACATTTAAGTGTGTTGTAAATGACTACCTATGAATAATTAAATTACCAAATTTTCAGTTTCCGTCATTTTTTACTGCGACTTCAATATTCAGGGATAAAGTTCAAGTATGAAGTTTCATTCAAATCGCAGTTAATTGATCTGGGTTATAAATGAGACACAGGTCGACAGATACTACTGCAAAGACTAATTTATCGTACATACACCGACGAAATAAAGAATAGTAGAAAGCATTTTGAAAGCTACCACTTCCGGTTCACAATTTTCACCAAATTTCACAGGGTGCAACTAACTAAAAAGTTATTTCGAACTTTCATCTCGATAAGACGATCCATGTAAACGACAGATATTAAGAATTTTATTGAAACAGCGGTTTTTAGTGAACGAAATAATGGAGAGGTGAATATGTTGCGGCCAACACCCGACTTTTCTTTACCACGAATGTATAAACCACACTTGATTTCCAAAGCGAAAAATTAAACTAACCGACTTTTGGTAAAAATGCCTTATCTAATCAACAATCATCTTTCAGGTTTAACTAATTCTCAAATTTAATAAAATAATTTTAGTACACCGGTACCTCCCTTAAATTAGTTTCAGATCACACGATCCTGTAACATTTTATGATACGTTATTTGTAGTATCGGTACGACACTTCGACTAATTAGTAAAGGAATCTGTAAAATAGGAACATTTTGAAAGAATTTTTCTGCATACAGCGCCTTTACAAAGTTCTGAAATTCGAAGATAGTCGGAATCGACTTGATAAAAAATATATTTTAACTTGACCATAATGGAATTTTTTGTCTGCTGAATTTGCAAGATTGACATAAATATTGAGGTATTTGAGTTTTTTTACCGGAATAAAATTTTTACTATGTTATAGCTGTCGTTATTAATTCTTCCATGAACTGGAGCTTTAATATTTTATTGCGTAGTGATGATTATGTGCATTGAATTACGAGTACCTTCGCTTAAAGTAGTGTATTTTAACCGCTGTAAAGTTTTACTTTACAACACAGGTTTCTGACCCTTTTCGAATTTTTACAAAATTGTACTAACACGACTAAAATATATCGGAGTGAAGTTTATGCCAAAATAACAAAATGTACACTGTGTCCTATAAGTACTTAGAATTTAAAAAAACACTCAAAAATTGTACTTTGAAAATAAGATTTGAAATTTTTTAATAAACACAAGCGTTTCTGCACAATAAATAGAAAATATTTAATTTTTGTGAAAGTTTTGAGTGAATTTTGTAATAAGAAATTTTTACAACAAAACACACTACGAATCGCACAGAGGTGATCGTAGTGGTTCTGAACTAGTACTTGATGTAAGAAATAAATCTTATTTATCCACATGCTCGGAAATCTCCGAGATTATAGTTATTCGAGAGAGAACATCATTGAGTGTAGTCCGAAAATTCTTAAACATAAGACGTAATTTTTCTCGGCCCCTACGGATCGCACAGAGAAGATCAAAGTGGTTCTTAACTAATACTTGATGTAAGAAACAAATCTAATTTATCCACATGCTCGGAAATCTCTGAGATTTTAGTTATTCGAGTGAGAACAACATTAAGTGTAATCCGAAAATATCTGTGCGACCCGACCCGTAGAGGCTGAGTCAAATAATTCCAAATATTAAAAATTTTTCGAATTACATTCAAAGATGTTCTCTCTCGAATATCTAAATTCTCAGAGGTTTCCGACCATGTGGATAAATAAGATTTACTTCTAACGTCAAATGCTGTTTTAGAACCACTTCGATCATCTCTGTGCGATCCGTAGAGGCCGAGATAAATTATTTCAAATGATTAAAAATTTTTGGATTACACTCAATGGTGTTCTCTAACTAAAATCTCAGAGATTTCCGAGCACGTGGATAAATAAGATTTATTTCTTACATCAAGAATTAGTTTAGAACCACTTCGATTATCTTTGTGCGATCCGTAGGGCCGAATTAAATAATTCCAAATGTTTAAGAATTTTCGGATTACACTCAATTATGTTCTTACTCGAATAACAAAAAATTCAAAGATTTCCGAGCATGTGGATAAATAAGATTTGCTTTTTACATTAAATGCTGCTTTAGAACCACTTCGATCATTTCTGTGCGATCCGTAGGGTCCGAGTTAAATAATTCCGAAAGTTTAAGAATTTTTGTATTACACTCAATGATGTTCTCACTCGAATAACTATAATCTCAGAGATTTCCAAGCATGTGGATAAACGAGATCTTTTTCTTACGTCAAGTACTAGTTCAGAACCACTACGATCACCTCAGCGTGCGATTCGTAGTGTGTTTTGTTGTAAAAATTTCTTATTACAAAATTCACTCAAAACTTTTCACAAAAATTATATCTTTTCTTATTGTGCAGAAACGCTTGTGTTTATTAAAAATTTTTTAAATCTTATTTTCAAAGTACAATTTTGAGTGTTTTTTTTAATTCTAAGTACTTGCAGCACACAGTGTATATTTTGTTATTTTGGCATAAACTTCACTCCGATCTAAAATATAATACTAACAAAACATCACATATTATATACATAGGAGTACGCCATTGCCATATAAAAACTTGGGTTTAAAATTTTCAAATGTGGGGGAGGAATAAACTCTATGAAGCCGAAATGGTTAAATAAACCCAGAAATCATAGAATTATAATGATTGATGAACGAAACAATAATTTTCGACACTGTCTACATTACTTACATTGTCGACGCTACATTTTTAGTTATCAACATACATTCTCTAGTCATGTAGAATATTAATTATCTAATCGCATTCTTTTAAAGCATCATTTTACGGCAAACATTTACATAATGCCTTTCTCAATATGTTTGGTGGCTTAATGTGTTGTGTTCCCAGCCCGAAGCAGTATTAAGCCAACGCTCTTAATATTTTCTAGAATAAATTTGTACGGAAGTTTATTTTCCATTCCTGATTGAGACTACCTACTCTCTTGCCCTTTAAGTTGGGAAAATTCTTTTATGGTTGTTCATCGATGGAAATTAAAATATTATTTTTCTTAAACATTTGGCAATAAGTGTAAACTTGACTGAATGTCATTAATTGAGTACAAATTAGTAATGAGTTAGTAAAATTAATTTTTTCTATTAATATCACATAACTTTGTGTGACTCGTTAAATATTACCCTAGGTAAAGTTTCGTTGAAATAGTTAAACTTTGACTTTTGTATCGACCCAGTTACAAGTGAAAGCGAAAGTTTGGAAGTTTTTTAAGAATTTATCGTCAAGCGTAACCAATAACAAAGAGATTACCTTAAATTTAACAGAAATTGCTAGTTTTCAATGCAAACTTTCCAATCGTGCCATACAATAATTGACTTATTATTTCAGATTGAAACATTTGATTCCACAACTTTTGTTATTATCTTCTATGTTTTTTTTTAAACAATGGAATACAAAGAAAAGCAATTTCCAGTAAAATAAAGTTTCCCATAAATGGAATCCTTTTAAATAAATATAAAATAAACTTTTCCCATTTATCTATCCATATACGAGTATATGATCATCATGCCATTACCAAGAAGAAAAAGCAAAATTCATTTAACTTTAACTATTATTACGATTATTTCAGAATAACTGATTAATAGTATTGGCAAATTGAAAATAATAATAAAAAAAAAATAACCAAAAACTAGAAGTATAAAATGAACAATATACTAATTGTTATTCTTTAACAATAACCACAACTCATACAAAAGCACAAAAGTAACAAATACAAAAAGCCAACAAAAAATAACACATTGATTGATTTTCTAATATAAATCGATTTAGAACCAATTTAATTCACTAATTTATTGTTAAATAAAAATTTTATTTATCGAAAACCCTGAGCAAAAAAGTGTTTTACAAACGTCATCGTGATTTTCGAGAAAACCAATAAAATACAGAAAATTTGGTAAGCAAACATAGCACACAAAAATATAATAAAAGTTATAAATTTCCGATATAACGAAATCATTCAATAATTTTCCACTTAGTTGGAAGCTTGGTTTTCTTTTGTTGTTACGGGTTGCCTACACTTTTCTACTACTTAATTCAGCTTCGCCGTCTTCTTTGTGTGTTATATTATGTTTGTTCTAAATCCGTTAAATATATCTAGCAAAACAAAATACGTATCCATACATATTCAGTTATCATACCTAATAATGTAATCAAACAGAATGAGCTTTTACTAGGAATTATAGTGGAAAAGCTGTGTATTGTAACAGCAAATAACTACGTATTATATCATTATGGTTGTAACCCGTAAACTATCTCGTTTATTTATTTTATTATGTATTTTAATCATATTAAATATTTTCTAGGTTATAAAAACTAGAAAGAAAGAAAACTAAATGGAAATACGAGTGGAAAACTTTACAGCATTTTCTTTTTTGAAATTGGAAAAAAACTATTGTTTGTTACAGTGAGTAACAAATAATATTGGCAGTATTTATTTTGAGTGGACGCTTTTCATTTGTAGATTAACAGCGAGTGTCCCAATTTCAGTATTTATTGGTCGCCAAAAATTAGTTATCAATTCATGTTTGTCGGAAAATTCACATAAAAAGTAGACTTTTATATATCGAAATATCGATATTTGTAAAAACTATAGTTTATGGTTAAAATTTTACGTTAAAACTGACGCGAACAAAAATGTCGCATTCGTGATAAATAAGCAGAGATTCACTGTGACTGATTTCTGGGTCAATTTTTTTTCCTGATGAAAACAAAACCAAAAATTATTCGTTTGTGTTGAAGCTGAAGAAATTAATTAACTATAATAATTTATATAAAAGTATTAAAACATATTTAAAATAAAACTAAAATAATTATTTTGTTTTATTTTTTATTGTATTGAATGTAAGGTAAAGTCTTTTTTATTGATATTTTTAGGTCGAGTCAAAAACATACCTTAACAGTATAAATTGTTGCTTGAATTTTTGAAAAATAATCCACTTATAGCGGAAGAACAACTGTGCAAAATTTTTGAGAAAACCAGGTCGTCATATTAAATGCAGCTTGTCTACCAGTAAATAGCGCGGATAAATGTAAAATTATTGGAAAACCTGGAAGTATAAGTAAAGAGAAAAGTTTCTAGTAACAAATTGGTTCGAACAGGAACAGGTGGAGGGAGATGTTCGGGAAATAATTAACGGGACTGGATTAGGTTTGGAGCTCCGGCTGAGCTTCAAATTCTCGTAACAGTACGAAATTTGTCAAGTATCATAATTGAAGAATCACGGAAAGCACAAAATGAAATGGAAATTGAATTACAATCGAAATAGTGCAACAGTCGAATGTGGGAACAGCTGCCACAAAAGCTGTTAACACTAAAATACTAAAACGAACTCAATGTGAATCTGGAATAAATTAAAATTCGAATTAAGAAAAATACCAAAAATTTAATTGATTTAATTAAAACTAAAATAATTGGTTTTTTCTCTGTGATGAATTAAAATTACATTTACCGTGTTTCAGGACACCAATTAATCTGAATCAGTTCAAATTTTATATGAAAAATAAATCACATATTTTGATTTGCAACACTGCCCCGAAATTTCAATTGCATTTAGTTTCGCATGTTCGCCACTCAACGCCACTTTTATGTGACAAGCTAGTTTATGGATAAACTCTTGTCACAAATATGTAACACAAAATGCTACAACCTTGCATTGCTACGAGAATTTTTTATTGTGATATTTTTATTTTTCTGATTTTAGGGAAAGTAAACCGAGATATTTTTTGTTTACCGTGTCAGTCGATCGCAAATTTTTGAATGGATTAGATACATCTTTTGCTTGTGTTTTATTCTAGTTTAAAATATGAGTGTGAAGTTTTTAACAAAAAAAATAACAACATTATGTATACGAATCCAATAGGAATATACCAGAACATTGCATGTGTTGGTTTCTACACTGTTAAACACATTGTGAAAAGAGGCAGCTTTTTCAAATAAGAACCATATTAAAAATTCATTTCGTCTCTTTCTGATGATATTCATCTCACTCGCTGAATTTATTCAGTGCACTCATGGAGCCTGAGTGGAATAAGTTGAACGTACAATAACAAGACATAGCATAGTTTATACCAAACTGCCACTATTATTGGACGCTTTCTAATGGGTTAACCTTGCAAATAAAATAGGTTTGATTTCCAAAAGGATTGGACGCGATAGATTTTTCTTAGTAAAACTCATTCATTGAATTCGTTCAGTGGCACACGTTGAATGACAATAACAGGACATCGTAAAGTTTGTACCAAAATTTCATTATAGACTGATGACACCTATGGACTTAACCTTTCAAATTATATCAGTGACATTCTAAAATGAATTGAGGTCGGAAGATGTTTGAGTAGAACTTATTCAGTACACTCATATAGTCTACGTGTCATACTTTTAACAGCCAATAACTGAGTTTGTTTTTAAATTTTGTTGGTCACCCGTACACCTATGGACTTAATCTTTCAAATGACATTACTAACTTTCCAAACCAATTGACAGGGCAGGACTTTTTGGAGTAAAACTCAGACATAGAAGTCGTTTAGTGGTAACATTTAATCGACCAATAACAGAACAACGCAGGATTTTGACCAAAATGCTACTTTTATTAAACAAATCTTTTAAGCTTAACATTACCTCTTCTTCTTAGAATATTGAAATAATTTTCTGAAGAATTGGTCCCCATAGATTTTTTTTAGTTTATCTCATTTATCGACTTCGTTGAATTTCAATCACTTTCTCTACATCAGTTGATGTATGATTATATTGTACTCCCAATATTTTTTCAAAATCCTTCTCATGGATAAGCACTGGTCTGTGGTTGATCGGTTGTCTGTCAAGTACAAAACTAGCAAGAATTTTATAAGCAGTGTTCAATAGAGCTATGCCTCAATGGCTTTCACATTAAAGATGGTTGCGGTTTTCGTGCAGTGGATATATGAGCACAGTCGTCCAATTATCCGGCAGCTCTTTTTGGTCAACTTAGACAATGAGATCGTATACATTTGATACAAGGTTAGTGCTGGCGAATATAATTTTGTGGGTTATTTGACAAACGCCTCTTCTTATGACGAAGCAACTCCTTTATTATTTTCTGCGGGTTATTTCGTCATTGCGATTTGGATGGAAGTCATTAGCGAGATCTTCAAGAGTTTTGCTAATGCCAGGAGTTAGCAAAACTCTTGAATTTCGTTGTTCCACTTGAAAGCTAATTTTTTCGGTGCCTGATCTCATAATCTTCTCGCTTCTTTTGCCGGAGATATATTTTCGTAGCTATCTCGGTACGTAGCTTTAGCAATACCTGACTGGTTAGCTATAGCCACTATTCTTAAATGTAAAGGGGAGGTTATTTTACTCAAAAATGTTCCGACGTCGGTCCGTTTTGGAATGTTACTGATATCATTTGAAAGGTTAAGTGTCCATAGCTGTCATCAGTGTATAATGAATTTTTGGTACAAACTCTGCGATGTCTTGTTATTGGCTTTTAAATGTAAACTACTGGTAGTTTTGCTTTATGATTTGTTGATCATAGGCCCTAAATTTATTATCGGAAAACTCTGCTTATTTACATCGAATTATGTATTCCTGCATTTTATTATTTTTTGTACAGATATTGAGTTTTTAATTTTTTTTTAAATTAATTAGTTTAATCTTATTTTAGATAGATGTTGCAAACGTACGAGTAGATAGTAAAAAATGAACGGTGTGCTTCATTTAATTGTCATAAGGAAACCAATTTTTTGTTCTCATGAGTTTTATTTTTATTTCACTCAAAATTCTTATAAGAAATACTTTAACAGTGCACTTACCAATACATATTTATTTTTGTTAATTGTTTGAAACGGCACTACAATTTTAAAATTGTAATTCTATATTCTAAAATGTTGCACGTTGTCTAATTAGTTAGTTACAGGAAAATTAGTATTTTTTTAAGTTTAAAATAATAAAAAATGTTGGTTTCATTGTTATATTGATTGACGGTAAGAATCGATAAATTTTTGTAATTTTTGGCAACATATTTTCTTCAATTTATAAGGGCAATATTCTGCTTAATGAGGGGGCTACCGCAAAGCCTCTCAAACATACTTTTGAATTCACATTAGATGCGTAAGACATTGAAAATGTTGAAATGTTGGTCTGTTTAAAGCAAGCAGAATTGAAACTAGTGATGAGAAAATGTAAAAAAATAGAAAATCAAAATAAGTAAAAATTAAATTAAATGAGACGCAAATGGGGAAAGGAAAAATGTTTAGAGTTATAAATACTCGATTTAAGTCAAATAGATAAAAAAAAATTAATCTAAAAATAAAAATATTTTAGTTAATTAATTAACCGATAGTCCGGTTGGTAGCAAATAAAAATTTCTTAGTAGTGGCTTTACTAATGTGGTCCCTATGGTTTAAGTCCCTATGGTTTAAACTTTTTCAACAACAGCACTGTTGATGGTGTACTCTCGAATAATGAAATTTGAGCGTTTTCTTGAGTATGTAATTGATTGCATTTACTCACATTTAGATCAAGATTATTTTTAGCACACCAAGTTATGAAGTTATTAAGTCCATTATGTAATAGGTTAACAGCAATCGAACTTAAAATTTGTGGGTAAATTCACATATCGTGGATAGAAAAATGGAAATTGACGAGTTTTTAATCAAAATCGAAAAACTCGAAATCGACGTCGTTGGTGGATAAGACGAAAAATACAGGTCTAGAATGACTGGCCTGCGGTGCCCCGGATGTAACGATAAAAGAAGAAGATATTGATGATCTAAAGATCACTTAATACACGTTCTCTCAGATAAGAGTCCACCCTTAGTAAGAATTGGAGTGCGAAACCAAGAGCCCTGAGTTTAAACTATCTTATGGTAATAACATCAGCATCGGTAAAAATGGAGTAAAGACACTATCGATAAAAATAAAAATAATAATCGGTACTAAATAGTAAAGGGTTATGTTAAATGGACGTGTCGATGTTGAAATAGAATAAAACAAGTTGTGTGTGAGGTATTAACGAAATTCTTTTTTTATTTGAAAGGTCCATGCATGCCATTATTTATTGAATATAACATCGTTCAAATATCCGCCGTGGCTTCTCAGGTGGCACAGATCCGAGTGGTTCAATTTTCAATGACTCTGCCGCATAGATCCGGCTGAATTTGAACGATGGTATTAGTTATGTTGGCTTTAAGGGCATCGGTTGATTGCGGCTTATTGACATAGACCTGCGACTTGCGGAAACCCCACACGAAAAAGTCTAGGCTGTGTAGCACGTAGCCCCGTCCTGCTGAAAACGCATGTCGTCTACCTCCATTTCGTTTAATTTGTGCCAAAAGAAATCGGTTAGCATCATTCTATAGCACTCGCCGTTGATGGGGATGGCCTCACCAACGTCATTTTCAAAAAAGTACGGACCAATGACGTGCTCGGCTAAAAATTCGCACCAAACAATAACTTTTTGTGGATGCATTGCCACCTGGTGAACCTCGTGTGGGTTGGCATCATCCCATATTTTGCTTGTTAACATAGCCATTCATCTAAAAATGGGCCTTGCCGCTAAAGATTATTTTTCGGCCTAAATTGGGGTTTTCTTGAATTGACTGTCTCGTGGCGTTCCTTTGGCGTACGAGTGTTGAATTGTCTACCAAAGCGGTTTGTCTCGAATTTGGCCACCAAACGTTGAAGAGTCGACTTGGAAAGACCACTGCATCTGACATAAACTGGACACAACGCGCGCAACATTTGCACTAATGATACTCATTCTGCTGCTCAACCGTATAACTTGGCATGGTGATTTACTGATGTGACTGAAAAAACAATAGATTAGACAGATGCCTCAAAAACAACATGACCGCGCCACAGGCGGCTAACATCGACCCACCCAAATTGAAAAACCATTTAAATATTTAGCACTACTGCCTGGTAGATGTCACTGAAAACGGTTTAATGTTTCGCAATCGCGTCAAATAGTAAACGGTTAGGAGTTACGTTTATATAAAGAAGTGTATTACAACTGACTATAATAAGGTTAAGGTGGGTTGGAGCATTTCTCTGGTCAAAGAGTTTTCAATGGATGAGGAAGGTTGAAGATTAATATAATATTTTGATGCTAGTTTATTGGAAATATTTGCACCCTGAACATTTGTTTCAAATATTTATAACCTTCGAATCTTACGACTTCGCACTTTATAAGTTTGAATCTTACGTAGCCAAGGACAGCTTCTGACTTACAAACATATTATATTTTTATTGAACTTCTACCCACCGTGCCGGCGGGCGGAACTTTAGACACATTTTTTTCTCAGGATACAGAAATTAAATTTCATATTGATTTCCTTTTCTAGCAGGTTTTTCACAACACTCCTTGTTCTTCTTTCCTACAAATTGTACAAAAACAGAGGTTATGAATATTTAACAAAATTTTATTATGGTTAGATGAAATAAACAATAGATGGAATTATTTTAGTGAAATAGTTACAAATTTCAGGTGTGTAATTGAGAATTGTTTATTTGTCAAAATTAAGGATGATTCTGACAATGTAAATTTCTATAACTGCAAATTCGTCGCTGTAACCAATTCAGAAGCTATTTTAAAATATTCTATCAAATTGATGGCGACACTCTAATATTGACATAAAATCGCGTTATAAATAAAATTTGCTATGTTCGTATATCATAAAAATATTTGATGCAAATTAATTTAGAAACAGTTCATAACATTCGTTTGTATACCTTAAGAATAATATTTTTACTGAGTGTATGTATTGTAGGCGGATATAAGAAAGTTATAAATCTCAAACAAATAAATTTTATCGGAAAGGTCAAAAATTGCAATTTCCAATAACTTCAACTTTTGTTGGTATAGCGATACTATCGGTAAGAACATAAATATGCGGAAACTGTTTTAGAAAATGACAATTTTTTTGGAGTTATTCGCTATCGAAATCTTGATATGTAACTTTACGTCATCTAATTTGGTGCTGCAAAGTTTAGAACAAAACTTCCGTTCATAGAGCCGAGTTACATTTTATGAATACCATTTTAGTACAAATTGGAAATTTTACAGTTACAGTTTGTGAATGTTCTAAATTTTGGTTCTACCAAAAACAGGTAACATGTTGCGGTTTTGGAGGTGTCAGTTAAAATAATTACAAATCTTTAGTTGTCTGCTTTTAACATGTTTACCAATTCTATTTGTCCATTTTAAAATAATTCAAGCAAAAACTTTTAAAATAACATAAAACTTTTCGTTGTAGAACAGGGGCTAATAAAACGAAAATTACTGTGTTGGTATAACTCACTGTATCTCAACATACAAGACACAAAAAACAATTTCCATTTTTATTATATTTTTGTTCTCTGTATTTGGAAAAATAAAAAAAACTAAGATAAAAAATAATTTTCCAATCAACAAACGAATCTATTATCGTTCTAATAAACTGTTCTTGTTGTTTTGTTATCTCCCTGAAAATTGTATATATCAATGTATATATCATAATACGTCTGTACGTATGTATAAAGTAGAAATGAAATTGATAGAAATTAGGTAAATTAGTTTTCTGTTTTCATTTCCATGGAAATTCTTAAGAAAATTTCTTTCAACTTCATCTCATTCGTCTTCTTTCAAACTAAATAATAATAAAATGAAAGTTGCTGATAAATTTATGTTTTATCCAATTAAGATATTTTCTTCTCTCGATGCTGTATGTACGTACAGTAAGTTTTGCTGTACTAATGAGAGTTTTTGTGCGTTTTTGTTCTTTGCAGATTGCTGGTTGTATACGGTTCGTTCTACGTGGAACGCTTGTTTTTATTCAATTTGGTGCCTAATGATGATTGATTTTGGTGTATAGTCGCACATAAGACAATACACAAAAAAACGTATATAACCTAATTTAGGATTTGCGTTTTCAGCATCATGCAAATTACATAATATACACTTTTTTCGTACAGATTTTTGGCACAGGTATTAATCACTTATCCTTCGGCTCATTACAATTTTCATTATTCATGATTTAGAAACAAAACGATTTAGATGTAATACACTTTTGTTGTTGTTAAAAACACGAAATTTAATAAACTTTTTTGTTTAAGTGAAATGACTTAAACCAAAAAACAACAAAATTACAAAATTTCTTTCAAATCTAACTTTTTTGTTTAAATATTTTTGTTAATTTATGAATTTCTGTTCATAAAGCAATAACACAAAAAAAATAAAAAAAGTTTTCGCCTTAAATAAATTTCCCATGAGATTTTAGAAAAAATATTTATGAATACGGATGTGAACCGCCACACACTTGAAAGTGAAAAAAAGTTCAAAATTTTTTATTTTATAAAAGTTTGAATACATTATTGAGTCAAAGTATATATTGCAAACTTTATACGCTGTTAAGTTACTTAATTTCGTTCAGAAAGCTTTTTAAACTGTATACGAGAATTTGTAAAATTTAAAGTTCATTTTCTTCCAAAGTTTACAGGGAAACATCAATATTTTATTGCTCTACATGCATTAAGATGGTTAATTAATTTAATATAAATTCGCCTTCCATAGATATTCCAATTACAAAACTTTTGATTTTCCTGAGGTTAGAAAATTAGTTCTAACCATTATTAAGGTTTCATTCAAAAGCAATTAAAATTCTTTCGTTTGTTAAATATTTCAAGTTAATTTGACATTGAAATTTCAGTGCGTGGCGCGTTGAATTTAAAAGTTATTGGAAACGATAATTATGATTTTAAAATTTAACTATCTATCTAGCAGCTGTAGAGACCTGACTTAGTGTTTAAAAATGAGACAGCGGACCGATTATCGAGCTTGTGAGTTAAATATTTTTAACTTGGAATATTATCAAAACGCTAATTGGACCACTACTTGTAGTTAGTAAAGTCAATAAATACAAAAGCTAGTGTGATTAACATTCCAAAATTTGCAAATACTCCAGTTTTTATGAAGTCGTTGCCCACAACTTATAGAGTAGTACCCGTATTTTTGAGAGGTAGAAGTTTTTCGAAATTTAGAAAAAATAAATATACTTCTTATATCGGAAGCTCATTTAACATGAACATTATCTATTAGAATACTTAACTATCATACCATACTATTCATCATGGAGGATATTTTAGTGGTGGTTCTACTGTAATTATTTAGAATAATATTAAACCAGATAGAGTCTGGTATTGAATCAGTCAAAATTGAATCAGTCTATATAGGGATTTCAGTATTTCTTCCATTTACTGTTCTTCATGTCATCAGTTAAAGAAAATGATTACAATCGACTTTTCGAATCATGGGGATCAAATTTTATCATATTCGGTGATTTTAATGCAAATAATACCTATTGGGGATCTAGTCTTATAACCTATAATGGTATAAAGAGTTATTTAATGCATTTTGGCCTACTGACCTACATAAATATCAGATATTCTTGACCTATTTGTAACCAGATGACTTTTACGGTTTAGAGGACTACACATCCATCGAAAACCGTGATGGCCAATCCTTTGACCACTCATCTGTGATCATGACGCTGATTACAATGATACTAAAAATAAGAAAACTTGTCTTAATTAACAAACAATAAAATCAATTGGGATTTATTCTAGAAGTTGTGGAAGAGTGACAAATCTCCAAGTACCAATCAGAGAAGAAGTTAGAGAGAACTGGACAACCTGTAAAATCTGGTAGCAGTCCCGTGTTCCACAATATATAAATATCCTCAATTTACTGTGCAACAAATTAAAACAACTAATAAAGGAAATATAGACCTTACGCATAAATAAGCGTCTCTGGGGTTTTTCTGATTACTCGGGATTATTCACACTGGAAAGCAGCAGATGGGTTAAAAAGAATCAAAATGCCTGTGCCATGTATCAAAAATAATAACGGATTCGAGGCTAAAAGTAAAAAGCAGGAGTTCACTCTATTTTCTGCTATTTGGAAGGGACTTCTCAAATGTTGGCGAGACAAAACGAAATCAATTTTAATTCAAGTATCAGAAAAGCTCCAGATTATGACTTTAATACTAGGTAAATTGTGAAAGCTTTTTCCGTGAAATGGTTGGGTAAAATAGTTTAATATCTTCCACGTCAAAAAAGGTTGCTGAACAAATTATGGTTTCATAACCAGCAAACGTGGCAAAATCTTATAGACCAATATCACTACTCGCAGTCTTATCAAAAATATTTGGAAAAGTGCTGTTCAAGAGGTTGAAACCTATAATAGAAGAAAACTGTTTAATTCCACTGCGCCAATGTGGGTTTAGAGAAAATCACCCTACTATTGAACAAGTTAAGATAATAACGGATGTCATTGACGATGTACTTAAAATTTAGAAGATTTGAATTTAAACTGAACCGTGCCCTTGCTAACTAATTTTATCAAATTCTTAAATCCTACATTGCAGATCGATACTTTCGCGCCTAACTTGGAAACGAGTATTCTGCGAACTAAAAAGAATATCACAAGCTAGCGTACTTTCACCTAATCTTTTCATCCTTTTCACAAGAGATTCACCACATATTCAAAGCACTACAATAGCAACGTTTGCAGATGATGCAGTTATCTTGGCGCTTGGCAGTGATATAAAAGGGAGTAACAAGTAAACTTCAAAATGCAGTTAACACAGTGAGTATCTTGACTAAAAAGGCCGAACCTTATTAAATGACACCAGTACATAACAACTTTACAAACCAAAATGCCAACTCGATTCTCCTAGTTCGTAACTAAAACCAAATTCCATATACAAATACCGCTAAATACTTCGGCATGATCCTCGTTGCTAAGCTAATATGGATTGAGCACATCAAGAATAAAAAAAATTTTAACATCAAATATATTGGAAAATGTGCTAGCCACAACACATAACAACTTATTTCTGTTCAGGCAAATGGTGAAACCAATATTGACCTATGGTATCCAACTTTGGGGTTGTGCCATCAAGATCAATGTCAAATGATACAATCCTTTCAAAATAAAGTGCTGTGAGGAAATGTGAATGCCCCATTGCACATTTGGATTGATAACTTTATTAGGAAAGATGGAATACGTTACCGAGAAGATAGAGGAACAAGGAAGTAAATGACAGATATCTGTCGTATGTTGGACATCACCCACGGAGTGAGAAGGCTTCAAAGGTAGAAATCGCTGGATCTGAGCAGTTCTAATTAGAATAAGAAAATATTATAAAATGCGTGACCGAAAGGTTATTCATAATCAAACTAGAAACCAATTTAAGGCAGATAAATCTTTCGATGATTTCTGAATCAAACAAAAAGACTTCTAAGTAATTATGATGCACTTTTCAACATAATTGCAAACAACGAAAAAGCTCTCATTGACGCTACCACTTTTAGTACACAGATTTCCACCAAATTTCGTAAATATTTCCCAATTAGTGGAAAAGTTTAAGCATGAAATTTTGTTTCGAATAGTTAATCCGCCTGAACTGCCGAGATGCCGAATTTTGGTGAAATACATTTTTTTTATCAAAACTCGTCATTTCTGCGAAACCTTAATAAACCATTCAAGCTACTTTTGTTTAAAATTTAATTTACAATCTTTTGGTTTTGAATCGTTTTTCCGTAAATTTTATATACTTTTCAAAATATTTGTAAAAAACGGAAAACCTCATATGGAAACTGCCACTTCCGGTGAACAGAATTCAGCTTATTATTACACATGGATAATTATTACCGGTAAATTTACCAAAAAGAACAAAGTTCTGTTGTTTACTCTTAAACAAGAAGAAGGAACATAACCCTTCATATTAGTCATCCATTTTATCGACAGACGAATCGACATTTGCGAGGGTTGGAGTAATAAATTGCCAAAATAGCTACCAGAAAATCCATCATCATCCCAAAGGCGATTTAGTGTTAATGTATGGTATGGTATAATTAGAAATAATTTTATCGAGCCAATTTTACTACCTGAAAGATTGAACTCACAAAACTGTCTGCAAATTTTGAATGAAACAGGTCCAAGACTTTCTTGTATCCAAAATGGAGCTCTTGCACACTGTGGAACACAAGTTCGTGATTGGTTTGATATAAATTATTCAGGGTGATGGATTGGTCGCAACATACCTATAACTTGGTCACCTAGATCTTCAGGTTTAACATCACTAGTATCTGTTCTGGGGCCGACGCACTCCCAACCTTTTGCGGTTCGCTTTTTACATCCTACCTTACACATTGCTTGCTAAATCGAGGATGGGCGACATGGAAGATGGGTCAGCCCATGAATTGTGCACTTCGACAGGGGATACCACTAGTAGGGTACCACTATTTAAATGTACGGGAATATTTGAAAGAAGAGACCTACGCAACTAACATTAAAACTAGGATTTGTAAAAAATTGTTTTCTTTTTGGAAAATAATAGGGATGAAAATTTTCATTCAAAAGAAGAAAGAAGAACTTTGTGCCTTTAAAATTATAGAAAAACAATTGAGTTATCTTAATTTTTAGAAGAATTATTAGGATTTTCATGATTCAAGGTAAAATTAGAAATGCAATGTAAGTGGGCAACGGTTCATTTTCGGGCATATGCGTCATAAACTTTTCTTCAAGACATTGACCCAGCTACACGCTCTATTCGTTTGGACCCAACGGAACACCCTATGTATAATAACGGGCCTGCCTGTAAGAAAATTTCCTTTTTCGATAAGGGTACTGCGAAATGACTATGATTTTTCATAATGATGATTAGCTATATTTGTATAGTAAACTGCTGACTGCTGTATATTTTTTGCAAAATATTAGATTTAGCATTATATTTGAAGAATACAATAGGCGTTTTCGGAAATAACCCATGGTAAACTTTTGAGTAACTTGCTGACAAAAAATTACCAGATCTATTTCCGAACATGTAGAGTACCTTTAGGGTAATGTCCTTTAGTTTCCTTTACAAGCTTTCCAAGTATAAACTATTAAAAAAATATAACAAAAATATTGTATCTGTTGAAATACGTGATTGTATTTTGCTGAATATAAATATTCACACGCTTAATGTAATCTTACTTTTTGTATAGACATGGTAACTTGAGTAACTTCGTTACCAACATTACAAAAATTAAAATTACCCAAAACTTACCATCATGGGCTATTTCCGAAAACGCCTAATGTCATCACAATAATTTTGTGGTGTGCGTTATTATTTATTGGAAATAAATTGGAAATGGAAGGAAATAAATTGGAAGTTGGAAATGATTAGCTGTGCTCCGATCAAACGTATTATTGGCAATACAATTTGCCAAAATTATAATTCCCCAGAGCAAAACTTCCCTTCATCCATTGTTTGCTCCACACTTAAAACTTTAAAAATGAATTTGATTCAACTTTTACTTAAAACAATTTTGAGTTTATTTGAATTCTAATTTAACCTTAATGTGACTGAATGGGTGCAATTGTACCCAAATGCATGTTTTACTCTAAATTTTGTATGATACAGTTTACGTAGGTGGCTGCAACTCTCTGACATCTTTAAACTGTTCAAACTCTCAATTAAAATAAAAAATAGGCAAAATAATTTCCACTGTTTCCTCGTTAAAATAGGACTTAAAATTTTTACACCCTCAGCATACTGGAATGGAACATTTGTACTCATATTGTTTTGCAAGAAACACAGACTTTCACAATGCAAAATTAAAACAAAACATGTAAGAAATAATATAATTAATTAATTCTATATAATACATATCGGTTTATTCACAGAATACTCGCGTAAACAGGTTTACCACAGTTAAAACAGTGTTTTCGAGTCTTTCGATCATTTTGCTTTCCCTCAGAGCAAATGAAACATCCTACAACAAAATCGTCATTAAAATCGTTCCTCGACAGCAGCCGGTCCAGAATTGGATTGAGTATACCAATGTTTCCTCTTAGAGCCACTGGTTGGAGAGAAAAGCGCGTTCCAAGACTAATTCTATTGCATTCCGTGTGAAGCGATTTCCAATTACATGAGTTGAGGTAGACCATGTTTCAATTGAAGGCATTCACAATTGCCGCGAAAGATCCTTCAAAAATTGTCTGCGATGATCTGTTTTATTGAAAACTTGATTATCTTCCATGTATACAACATACGATGCTAAGTTGCCCTTTAGTTAATAATTTCAGGTTTCGCAGTTACAGTATCCGACACACCATTAGTTATGCGTATTGTCGATAAAAGTTAAACGGATTTATTTCTTTTCGGGAAATAGGAACAAACAGTTGTATCACTCCTGAATCCGAAATTGGGAAAAAATATTTTTTGTTCTGGATGATTTCATGTTCGAAGGCAAAAATGCTTTGTTTTTTCTTACAGTTCCAACTAAGGTCATGCTCCATGTCTTTAGTGCACGAGCCAATTCCAATGAGGTAAATAAATTATCAGCGGGTATATTTCTACCTGGTCCTTTGTACCCAGCTACGAGATCTAAAACAACACGTTCGGCGACGTTTGTTTGGCGTACACCATCTGGAGACTTTCCACTATAAATTTCCTCTTATACAGGATATGCATTTTAAGCATCACAAACGCAGAATAGCAGCACGAGTATTTTCATTGTCGAAACGGATAAATCTGTGGAACATCTTAAAGCGATCACAGGGCATTGATGCTCGAATAAAACGCGAAAAATCTAATTTCCGCATAATTCTGATATATGCTCATTATTCGATTTGAGGACTTCTGCTTCAATTAAGATTCCCGAAAATGAATCAAATTCTTATTGCGTGAACGACTTTTTTTTATTTAGTTTTTTAGTCGGATCAGGAAACTTAACCAATAACTCATTGTTGAAACTGTCAGTATTTCTGCGACATAAACGAACAAAATGTTCTTTCTGTGGAAATTTGCTGCTAAAGTTCGCTGCTCCTCTTCTTTCGCGCATGATATTACGACTCAATGTTTGTGTTTGTGGAAGTAGGGAGTTAACCCCGTTATTATTAATTTTTTTATTCCTCTTTTCTTGTCGATTTGCTTGTGGAGAAATATAATTTTTTTTCTCTATGCACAACAATTTTATAAATAATCATTTAGTGAAATTCTTTTTTTTTTCCTGCTATCTGTGGGGCCAAGGCTCTCCCAACCCTTTCGCGGTTTGCTTATTTACGTCCTTATTTTTACGCCTGTAGCGGCCAATTGGAGGGCGTATGGATATAGGTCCGATTTTATTACCATTTGCGCACTGCTTAGCTCCACCCCAGCTTATACTGGCATGGAAGATGTGTCGGCCCATGAGTTTTGCACTTCGACAGGGGGGTCACAGATGTGTTCCTTTTCATCACAAATCGTAATTTGTTGATGAAAATTTCCTTTGCATTCTGCCCCTATCGGGATTCGAACCCGGTACCTCCCGATCCAAACGCCTAAGCTTTAACCACTATGCCATTTGGTGGGTAATAAAATTCTATGTTAATTTATATTTGGGGACAATTGTACCCATTCCAGTCTGCTAAATATGTTTTTTATTCAGTCACTTAAAAGTTAAGGTGGTTTATTTAAAATTCATAATTTTTGCATTTTTGACATTAAAATAGAGATGAAACATCTAGAATTAAAAATTTCTATTCAAAATAGAAAATATAGCAGAAGGTTTGATTTAGTTAAACGTTTAGAGTACGAGCAGTGTCATGCAAATTCGCGTAAAAATAAATTTTATTTTTTTAACGAAAATAATGAAATAAACTATTTACGGTAATAAATTGTAAATAATGTAATATACACGCTAAAGTAGTGCAATCTACAATAAATTAAATTTTTTGTCGATATTTAAAATTCAATGGAAATAGCACATCACACTTGATTAACAGTACCTTGAATAATTTACGATTAATTAAAAACTGTTTACGTTTTTTATTAAAAACTAAATTTATATTTTGCGGTTGTTTTTATTTAATTTGCGGCGCCACACCCCATAGAGCAGATTTGGCCGCCTCATTTCTTAGGTTACATAACCGAATTCGGATTAATGATTGATTACTACAACGAATTACGCCAGGACCTAGGGTTGCTGGGATAAGGCACAATGGCATGTCGTGGGCATATTCTATTTTCCAGTTTTACTATTACCATGCTTTCACCCATAAGCTTTTACTAATCCAAGCAATCCAAGTGGCATTATTTCTCTCTTCCACGTGCCCCCGCGGTTGTTATTCCGTATAAATATAGCAAAGCTATTGATTTGAATTTGGTATAGTGATAGTTTGAAAGATGGTCGACGGTGAAAAATCGTAATTGAAAACTCTATCGAATTTCACCTGCGGGTCAATTGACTTGTTTGGCGAACTTTGAAGATGTGTGATTTTGACATGTCCTATTGTGATAGGGATCATTAAACAGCAGTATAGTCGATTCAAAACCTGCTTCAATTTTTTAAATTTTGATGGGCTCGGTTGACTTATGTCAATGATGTGTAATGTATTTATTTTTGAAAGGAGATCAACTTTTTTACCGAATTGATTATGTGTACGATATTAAATATATGAAATTATTATAAATTAATAAACAAAAAATTATTTTATAATCCTGTAGTAACGTAAATATAATTATCATTATGAACTGCAAAACATTTAATCTCATTAATATTTTGTGGAAAAAAACTGGTTTCACAGGAAAATTATGGAAAAATTATTTCTAAATAAACATGCACAGATCAATACAATTATGCCTCTAATAGAGGATTAACAATAAAAACAGTATAAATTTTTTAATAATAATTTAATCTCTTATTAGTAATTAGTACTATAAAATAATAATTGTAAAGTTCATTAAATATTTGTAAATATAAAAATATATTCTAATAAGGATAAAGTTTCATCAGAATAGCAGCAGCAACTTAAACCACCTTTTTGTGTCTGTTGTTCCTTTTAATAATAGACTTTATTTTCCATTAAGCAAAATATAAAACTGAATATTAATTAAAAACATATTCTTTAAAATATTAAATTTCATACTTTGCGTCGGTGTTTCGATTTTCCGAAAAAAATTTTTCCTTGTTCTTCTTTAACAATAAAACAATAATTAATTATTAATTTATATTTATATACCTTGTTTTCTGGAAATACTATAAAAGTATTATTTTTCACGCCATAAAATTAAGCATTGGAATTACCAACTAACCGCGGCATTATAACCGCGGCGAATTATTTAAATTTTAAATGTTTCCTATGCGATTTAAAAACCTTACACAACAATAATTTAGGAAAATTAATTTAATTATAAACACAGCTGTTAACAATTATTATGATTGTATTATTTGATAATTTTTGAAACAAAAATTTATTATTTATCGTTTTTACCGTATATGATATTGAATTTAGAGATATAAAATCATAATTTCGAATTAAATTAGGCCTAACCACAATATTTTTATTTTTAGCTTTTCAATTTTTATATTTTTATAACAAAATTGGAATTATAACTGTAATGCCGGTAACCACAACTATATAAATAATTTTGTTAGAATTTATTTTTGTACTTGTACTTAATTTAGAAACAACAGTTTGTGTAGGTTAGGTGTTGTTAGCTGTTTTAAGATAAAATTGCAGTTGTATCGAACAAATTAAATCTATAAATACCTAAACATTGAACTGATTCAACAACTTGTATATTTTAGAACTGATACTTCTGAAATCCAATTATAAGTTCTAAACAATAAAAATTTGTGACGAATATCATGACTGCACAACTATAACTTTTGGTGGTTTCACAATTCACCATAATATAGATATTTTGAAATATGTACAATTACCAATAGACAAACTAATTTCTGCTGTAGTTTTGTGAATATTTTTATTTCAAACTGTAAAATGTCAATAACTTATTATTATTAACAACCAACCTTATAGTTTGTGATAATCAAATCAGTATTTTAAATACACTTGTTCAAATAACAATAACTTTTGTGTAGGACTATGCGCCGGATTCTTGTTTATTTAGGCACCACGGCTACTATATAAAATTTCTATCAAAGCACTACAGCAACTCTCGTACAACAGTACAGCAGACGAACAAAAACATCAGCAAAGGAAACTCGTTTAAATTTAATAAAACACCTTTGTACTTCATAATTCGATTTTTTGGGGGGTTTCACCTCTGGAGTTTTGAAAAATTCTAATTTAATTAAATAGGCCAGCTACATTGTTGTGAAAAAAATTACCTTAACCCGGATTTTGATCCCAGAAAAAATATAAAATTTCATCCGACAATATTGTTTCATTTCATTCCAGTTTTTTCTATTTAAACTCGTATTTAATTTTTGTTTTGTGCTCTGCGTATATGTACAAATTATTATACATTATTTTTCTCTAAGCAATATGATTTGTAGGTAATAAATGTTTGTTTTGATTTAGCGGAAATGATTGATACTGTTTTAAGTTGGTAATAGTAAGAATTTACAACGACAGTCCCACATAAATGACCAAATGGCCACATATGGTGCTATATAAAAATATGAGAAACGCCCGTCATTCTCTTAGAAATATCATTTGGCGGAAATGATTGTTTATGTTTTGAAAACATATTGCAAGAACTAGCTCTGGCCAGCCGGATAGTACTACCCATATAGTGGGATTCACCATTTCAGATAAAATATATACATTTGGAACATATACTCAATAACGAGATAGCCATATCACTTAAAAATGTTACTACTTACCACACGATCTGCTCTTCAAGAGTACCCCTTCCATCACAAAATTCTTTCGCAAAACAACAAATTTGGTAAGCGTTTAATTGATACTTTGGTAGTTCAGGGTTCAAAAACTCGCTCCTCAAAATTTTTTATTCGATCTCTACCGAGCAGTAAAAAACGTTTACTAGTGATCCATTACAAAAGAGGAATATAAAGAAAATGTTATGTCATGATTGTCTATCTATCCAATAAAAATGTTTTTATTTTATCACTTCATTACGTTTTTATTTGTTTGAAATTTTAATAAAAAAAAGGAAATATTCGTTCAAATCTTCAAAATAATATGTGTTGTTGATAATAATAATGATACAGTAAATTAAAATTACACTTTAGAAAGTTCGATTAATTCTGCTTGTATTAACTTATCTTGCCTGTGGTTACTATACCTCAGTTTACTAAAAAACAGCAACATTTACTTCGCGCATGTAATAATCACTAAAACATCAAAATAATTTAAGCTGCAAACTATAAAAAAAACAAATTTACAAAATTCTATATGCAAAAATATATAAGTTACAAGAAAAATATTTACTTCCTGCATGTAATATCTTTTCGGAATTTATATTTGTTTAAGAATTATATTAAATGAATTTATTTAAGTAAAACCTGATAAATATGAATTTACTAATTCATCACGACATCACTTTGTCTTAATTTGCTATATAACTCCAATATTTACTTCGCGCATGTAATAAAAACCATAGCTAACAAAATATTAATAATTTAAATTGTAAACTATATTCAACAAACCAATAATATTACATCGATGCGTTCGTGTTTTAAAACCACATTGCAGAATTTTGCAATTTGATTAGACTTTTAATCTTGTTTGTATGTAACAAGCAACATATTTACTTCCTGCATGTAATGTCTTCTCGGGATGTATATTTGTTTAATAATTATCTTAAATGAATTTATTTAAGTAAGACCTGATAAATATGTATTTTCTCGATTTGCCTAAGATCACTAAGTCTTAGTTTGCTATAGAACTCCAACATTTACTTCGCGCATGTAATAAAAACCACAGCTAACAAAATAATAATAATTTAAATTGCAAACTATATTCAACAAACCAATAATATGACATCAATGTTGTTGTGTTTTAAAACCACATTAAACAATTTTGCAATTTGATTAGACTTTAA
Organism: Nephrotoma guestfalica; assembly: GCA_963691935.1. Lineage (NCBI taxonomy): Eukaryota > Metazoa > Arthropoda > Insecta > Diptera > Tipulidae > Nephrotoma > Nephrotoma guestfalica. The sequence continues at coordinate 280,475,262 of OY829914.1, forward strand.
ATCTTGTTTGTGTGTAACAAGCAAAATATTTACTTCCTGCATGTAATATCTTTTCGGGATTTATATTTGTTTAGGAATTGTATCAAATGAACTTATTTAAGTAAGACCTGATAAATATGTATTTACTAATTCATCACGACATCTCTATGTATTAGTTTGCTATAGAACTCCAACATTTACTTCGCGCATGTAATAAAAACCACAGCTAACAAAATAATAATAATTTAAATTGCAAACTATATTCAACAAACCAATAATATTACATCGATGCGTTCGTGTTTTAAAACCACATTGCAGAATTTTGCAATTTGATTAGACTTTAAATCTTGTTTGTATGTAACAAGCAACATATTTACTTCCTGCATGTAATGTCTTCTCGGGATTTATATTTGTTTAATAATTGTCTTAAATGAATTTATTTAAGTAAGACCTGATAAATATGTATTTACTAATTCATCACGACATCTCTATGTATTAGTTTGCTATAGAACTCCAACATTTACTTCGCGCATGTAATAAAAACCACAGCTAACAAAATAATAATAATTTAAATTGCAAACTATATTCAACAAACCAATAATATGACATCAATGTATTTGTGTTTTAAAACCACATTAAACAATTTTGCAATTTGATTAGACTTTAAATCTTGTTTGTGTGTAACAAGCAAAATATTTACTTCCTGCATGTAATATCTTTTCGGGATTTATATTTGTTTAGGAATTGTATCAAATGAACTTATTTAAGTAAGACCTGATAAATATGTATTTACTAATTCATCACGACATCTCTATGTATTAGTTTGCTATAGAACTCCAACATTTACTTCGCGCATGTAATAAAAACCACAGCTAACAAAATAATAATAATTTAAATTGCAAACTATATTCAACAAACCAATAATATTACATCGATGCGTTCGTGTTTTAAAACCACATTGCAGAATTTTGCAATTTGATTAGACTTTAAATCTTGTTTGTATGTAACAAGCAACATATTTACTTCCTGCATGTAATGTCTTCTCGGGATTTATATTTGTTTAATAATTGTCTTAAATGAACTTATTTAAGTAAGACCTGATAAATATGTATTTACTCGATTTGCCTAAGATCACTATGCCTTAGTTTGCTATAGAACTCCAACATTTACTTCGCGCATGTAATAAAAACCTTAGCTAAGAAATTAATAATAATTTTAATTGCAAACTATATTCAACAAACCAATAATATGACATCGATGCATTTGTGTTTTAAAACCAGATTGAAGAATTTTGCAATTTGATTAGACTTTAAATCTTGTTTGTATGTAATAAGTAAAATATTTACTTCCTGCATGTAATATCTGTTAGGTATTTATATCTATTTAAGAATTGGATCAAATGCAATCTTTTAAGCAAGACCTGATAAATATGTATTTACTCATTTTGCCTAAGATCACTATGTCTTAGTTTGCTATAGAACTCCAATATTTACTTCGCGCATGTAATAAAAACCATAGCTAACAAAATGATAATAATTTAAATTGCAAACTATATTGAACATACCAATAATATTATATCGACGCATTTGTGTTTTAAAACCACATTGAAGAATTTTGCAATTTGATTAGACTTTAAATCTTGTTTGTATGTAACAAGCAAAATATTTACTTCCTGCATGTAATGTCTTTTCGGGATTTATATTTGTTTAACAATTGTATTAAATGAATTTATTTAAGTAAGACCTGATAAATATGTATTTACTCGATTTGCCTAAGATCACTATGCCTTAGTTTGCTATAGAACTCCAACATTTACTTCGCGAATGTAATAAAAACCTTAGCCAAGAAATTAATAATAATTTTAATTGCAAACTATATTCAACAAACCAATAATACGACATCGATGCATTTGTGTTTTAAAACCAGATTGAAGAATTTTGCAATTTGATTAGACTTTAAATCTTGTTTGTATGTAATAAGTAAAATATTTACTTCCTGCATGTAATATCTGTTAGGTATTTATATCTATTTAAGAATTGGATCAAATGCAATCTTTTAAGCAAGACCTGATAAATATGTGTTTACTCATTTTGCCTAAGATCACTATGTCTTAGTTTGCTATAGAACTCCAATATTTACTTCGCGCATGTAATAAAAACCATAGCTAACAAAATGATAATAATTTAAATTGCAAACTATATTGAACATACCAATAATATTATATCGACGCATTTGTGTTTTAAAACCACATTGAAGGATTTTGCAATTTGATTAGACTTTAAATCTTGTTTGTATGTAACAAGCAAAATATTTACTTCCTGCATGTAATATCTGTTAGGTATTTATATTTATTTAAGAATTGGATCAAATGCAATCTTTTAAGCTAGACCTGATAAATATGTATTTACTCATTTTGCTTGAGATCATTATGTCTTAGTTTGCTATAGAACTCCAATATTTACTTCGCGCATGTAATAAAAACTACAGCTAACAAAATGATATTAATTTAAATTGCAAACAATATTCAACAAACCAATAATATGATATCGATGCATTTGTGTTTTTAAATCAAATTTAAAAATTCTGCAATTTAAATAATTTTTATACTGATTTGTGTGTAACAAGAAGAATATTTACTTCCTGCATGTAATAACTATTCTGTATTTATATTTGTTTAAAGTTGGAATTAAATCAATCATTGAAGTAAGTCCGGAGAAATTTGTATTAACTCATCTTGTCTAGAGTCACTATGGCTTAGTTTGCTAAACAGCGCTAATATTTACTTCGTGCATGTAATAATATTTAAAATTAATAAAATAATCAATATTAAGATTGCAAACTGTACTTAGCATTCAAAATACAACATCGATGCATTTATGGGTGTAAACGAAATTAAAGAATTTTGTAATTTGGTTTAACTTTAACTCATTTGCATGTAACAAAATAAATATTTACTTCCTGCTTGTAATAACTTTCTGTATTTATATATATTTTAAAATTGTATTAAATCAATCATTTAAGCAAAATTCTCAGGTTTTGCTTAAATAATTTAATTTAATATTTTTTTAAAGAATTATAAATACAAAAAGTTATTACAAGCAGGAAGTAAATATTTATTTTGTTACATTTTTTAAAATCAAATTACAAAATTTTTCGTTTTGGAATAAAAACACAAATGAATGGATGTTGTGTTTCTTTACGCTGATTATGGTTTGCAAACTAAACTTCTTTGTTTTGTTAATTACTCGTATAGTAACTGTCAAATGCACGAAGTAAACATTGGCGCTACATGGACCTTAGACAAGATTAGTAAATACAAATTTATCGGGTTTTGCTTAACTAATTGAATTTAATGCGAATTTTTAATCAAATATAAATACAGAAACAATATAACGCGCAGGAAGTAAATATGTTTCGTGTGTCATACAAATAAATTTTAAAGTTAAATTAGAATTCAACAGAATTCGTCAATTTGATTTAAAAAAACAAATGTATTGATGTTCTATTTTAGAATGATAAAGATATTTTGCAAATCAATGCTATTAGTTATTTTGTTTATTATAGTTATTGTTACATGTACGAAGTAAATAATAGATTTTTTTTAGAAAACTAAGGTACAGTGAGCTCAGGCAAGATGAGTTATTACATTTTGCTCAAGTTTTGCTTAAACGATTGATTTAATACAGTTTTTAAACAAATATAAATCCTGAAAAGATATTACATGCAGGAAGTAAATATTTTGCTTGTTACATACAAACAAGATTTAAAGTCTAATCAAATTGCAAAATTTTTAAATTTGATTTAAACACTTAACGGGTTGTTGAGTATAGGTAGAAATTTAAATTATTATTATTTACTTGGTTTTAGTTTTTATTACATGCACGAAGTAAATATGGGCATTATTTAGCAAACTATGACACGGCGAACTCGGGCGAGATAAGCAAATACATATTTTTAGGTCTTATTATAGAAAAGTTATTACATGCAGGATGTAAATATGTTTTTTGTTAAATTCAAGTAAGTTTTAAAATTAAATCAAATTGCAAGACCATTCGATTTGGTTTAAAATGACAAATGCATTGATGTTGGAATGTAATATTTTTCGCAACATAATCTTGATTTATGGTACGGTCTGCACCACAAAGTATTTGTCTACTATATAATGTATATTGCATTACGACTAAGATTGAATAACAAGGGTTGCAACGGTCACAGTAATTGTACCTTTTTGAAATACAGGTTGTTTGTTTGAACTTTACAAATAAAATGTTTAAAATATTTTCCTTTTATTATATATTGGCATTTTCGTAAAGGTTCTATAAAACAGCATAGGGAACAAATTTCCCTCTTTCGGGACACATCCTTCAAATTAAGAAATAAAAATTAGTTTCAATTTCATTTTCCTTGTATCCCTCGAGTTCCGTTATAAAATAAGACTACTTTCTTTTGCTTTATAAAAATTATTTGGTATTCAAGAAAATTATATTACCGTATGATTTTATTATAATAAGAAACATTCATATTTTTTTTTTGGTTTTTTTGTTGCCTTCCCACTTCCAGCTTTTTGAGACTTTCAATTTTTATGTTTTGTTCGGTGTGATAAAAAATAAAAATCTTTTGCAATTTTTTTTGTTCAATTTTGTCTTTGTTTAACTTCTATCATCCATTACTCTTCAGAACTTTTGGTGAGCGCGCTTTCTATTTTTATTTTATTTTCTCACCCATTATTCATCTTATCTTTGCAAAAAATAAAAAATAAAATACAATAATTTATATAAATTTTCAACTTCATCGACGCGAGAATTTCGTTTTTTTATCGTCTCATTTTTCTACCAATTTAGCTCTAGTATATATTTTATTTTCATTGCAAAATAAGATAAGAACATTTTCATTTTACTTCACTTAAAGTAAAAGAAGAATTTCATGGAAATTAAGTTTAAAAAATTTAAGCACACATATACATAAGAAAAGCTTTCCCAAATGAATAAAATATTTAATTTAATATCCTCTTCATATACACAAAATATAATTTCTTACCAATATTTCATCATTATGATAGGAGACTTTACATTATATTTGAAAATTCGGAAAAATTTCCATTTTATGGTGTGATGCTATTTTTCGAGTATGTACCTGAGTACGAAAATCTTTTTAAAATTATTATTATTATTATTTCAGAGAAAACTGCAATCAAACAGAAAATAAAAGAAAATCGTTCGGAAAAATGAAAAAATATTTTTTTAAATCAAAATTGCATGATTTAATACTGTGCTCGTTGGAAAAGTACAAGATTAAGTTCTTTAAACTTTATTTGATTTTTTTCCTTTCTTCCCGAAGGCGGTTGAAATTGTATATAGAATATAAGATGGAGGGTAATATGGTGTCGTGTCACAAGATAATATTGCTTTAGAAAATTTGATATGTCAGCACAATAGGAAACTGGTTGTATAGATTTCCAAAAAAAAGTTTGATAAATCGGATGAATATAAAAGACATACTCGACATTTTAAATTACCTAATATTTGAAGGATGAGAAAAAGCATATACCAGATTAAACATTAAATGGCTATAAGCTTTCGGTGTATATGTAGCAAAACAAAGAATAACACAGGGGATCGAAAAATAAAAATATTTTCTGTACTTATATGTTTATTTATGAATTTGGTGATACAGCTTTTATGGGTGCTAGACAACAAGTTTGTAGACTGTGATGATGATTTGATTTGGTGCCGAACTGTTTACCAATATACATAATACGAATTTACTAGATAAACATCTTTAATTATATAAGACAATGATGTCGGGATTAGTTTCAGACAAATTTGATAGTTTGCTATCAAATTTGTCTGAAATATTAAATCTCGTGGGAAATAGTTTTTTATGTGTGTTGGATGACTCTTAAGCCACTGAACTGATTTTGAAAAAAAATTCCTTTTAAAGTTTTCTGCTTTATTGGATTGCAATTACAGGCTACATAGATAAACCAGTCACCTTTGTGAAGATAGGCCAAAATTCCAGCCCCGAAAATAAAAAAAGAAGCGTTTGGCAATAGTATTTAATTCTATTTATACTATTACGACATTTTATTATAAATATAGCTCTCTCGTTATACATTATACTACTCGTATTTAAATGTTAAAAACTTAATAAATAAAATTTTTTAGAACCCTTTTAAAAAATTTAAAAACATGTGATAAAAGTTTGCATACGGAATCCGATAAATAAAGATAGACACGTCATTCAAAACATGTATAACGTTTTGAGCTCCTAAATATATTACATTAAATAAAAAACTTACTGTCAACTATACTAACAACGAATACAACTTTAGTATATGAAATATAAAAGTGTTGGGGATTATTTGATCATAATTTGTATGCTTATTTGAATTTTAAATGAGTTCAGAGGTCCATAGTATACAAGAACTATTTTTTGGCCCTACTAGCGGTGCACATCGTTAAATAAGCGGATGTTTAGAAGCATTTGTGATTTTTTTATAATTTTTCTATGTATAGGAGTTGAGATATGGTCCTTAGAAGTCAGGAACTGATCGTTGACCAAACTGGCGGTGCACATCGTTTGATAGGTGATGTATAAGGAGCAAGTCTGATTTTTTTAAGAACTTTCTATGTCATGGAGTTGAGATATAGTGCACCGCTAGTTGGGCCAACGAATAGTTTCTGAATTCTAAGGACTATATCTCAACTCCCAGACATAGAAAAACTCTAAAAAAAATTGCACGCGTTCCTTAAACATTCGCATATCAAACAATGTGCACCGCTAGTTGGGCCAACGAATAGTTCCTGATTTCTATGGACTATACTCAACTGCTAGAAATTGAAAAATTCTAAAAAAAATCGTAAATGTTGTTTAAACATTCGATGTGTGCCGCACAATAAAATCCCTACACTTTAACTCTGAACCCCGAAAATTTGAGCTGTCAAGACAGTTTTTACTATCGTGATAGCAAGTATTTTCTGGGATGAGAGTGAAAATGTAGAGATTTTTTGGGCTGAGAGTAAAAAGTGTCATGATAGCAATAATTAGTATTGCCAGCGCATTTTTCGAGGCTGGAATTTGGGATATCTTCACATACATAAACCACCGTTCTGTGATTTCAAAATTATCGGCCCGAATTGGTCTCAGAAACCGTTCTGTATTTTAAATGTTCAAAGTTTTTTCCAGTCCTTAATATCCTCAAAACTATTTAAAAAGTTAGCTACTGAGTAATTTGTATTATTGATTCAACTTCCTTTCAGTCTACAATTTGATTATTAATCCCAATTTTATTCAGCTCATTTAAATTTATCACGTTAAGTACATCGAAGTTTTTGAAAGTCAAATTGTTTCTTATATTCTACGTTCACTACGTTTCTAATTCATTGTGTATAATACGAGTAGTCCAGTCTATTATCACTTCGTTTAAAATCTGTGTGGTTTTTTCATAAATGAATATTTAACTATCATGTGATTTCACTACACACATTTTTATAGAACTATCGAAGTCGACAAATTATTGTATATTCCAAATCTAGCAAGTCATTCTAATCGAAGTTCTGTTTGTTCTATTCCCACTCGCAGTCTTACAGTTATTTTTACTTAAACCGTTTCTACACTTATTTGTGACAAACCTCATGGTAGTCATACTTGTTGCTTGATGAAACTGCTCCTTCTGATGAAAGATACCGATACTCTGACTTTTAGCCCAATCATCTATACGATGAGAACCGAGCCAGTAAGAGTTGTGACAAAGTGTTATAAGAAGAGGACGTTCCAAAATGATGGGTCAAAATTTTCAGTTTCGAAATTTTATAGACCAAACCACTCGATCTAACTGAGTATAACATGGCTCCCATTTGACTAGAATTAACATATTAGTGCATTTTTGGTACAGTTCTGTTAACGGAATTTTGTAAACGCTCACATTCAAGAATGAACTCTAAGGTGATATGTGGCGTTAGTCGATCTTAGCGGATCAATATTAATTATCTTCTTCGTAAATCGTATTTACTTAAATAGCACCTGCTCCATTGTTTTCAATTCAACGATGCGCACAATATGATTGTGCGAGCACCTATATCTTCACTTTTAAAAGAGTTTTGGAGCAACCGTTACTAGTGAAGAACAGAATTCAAACTGATGCGCCATACATCAAAGTTAGTGTTTTAAAATTTTCTTGCAGGGCTACGCTTGATTATATTATTTTCTTGTTGGGATATATGAGATCTGGAAACAGTCTATGACTCCAAGTACATGCTAGATGATTGAGTAAAAGTTTTTTGAGCAACAACCACTAAAGTAATACAATTCAATATGTTCTCATATGGCTGCAGACCAGTAGATGTTTTTATTTAACCATGAAGCTTCCCAGTCGTTGTAAGCACTGCGCGTAACAATTATATTATATACAAATTGTCAACTTACTTTTCCACGAAGACCGCATCACGATTAACAGCTCCCTTCTAAATGATTCGCCAGTCAAAATTTCCTCAGGTATACAACATGCACGAATTGGACTAGCAAGTCTTGTGGAACCTCACAGCGGAGAATTTTGTCAGTCATACATGATTTGGCTATAGGTCTACACTGCCAGTACTTCAAACACTTTAATGCTACCTAATACCATGAATGGCAATCACCTATCCCATGTGTACCTTTTTTCCTTCTGCATTCATTATTATGGCTATGGAATTTGGCATAGTGGAATTATTTTTTGCATCCACGGAAATTGTACTCTTGCCTTTCCATTGTCTTTAATTTCAACCAGTGAGTTATTGCATTTGCAGCAAGATCATTTTTTTGATATCCAAATTAATTTTGGTGTACATTTTCCGCAATTTTAAGCAAGAGAACGTCCATTTACTGGCCTACGTATGCAGGTGATTTTTTTAGCGAGGTCATTAAAATTTGAATGTTCCTTCATTTTTTTAGGCATCTTAGCAAACGACAGGGCTTAATTTTTCGTTATCTTGATGGCGTCAAACGAAGAACTCGAAATCATTTTAAGATTTTTTCATATTTTGCTCTTCATTAACTGTAGTCGGCAGAATTGCTTTGCTCAATGGGTTCAGGTTTTGATTTGAGCTTTTAGCTCATTGATAGTTCACTGTTTCCATTTCTTTTGGGTGAGCTGAACTGGTGGTTGCGATCATTAAACTTCTCTTTTTTTACTGTTGAATGTCTTATCGGCTGAGCAAATATCTCCGACAATTTTGTTCGGAGTTGAACATTTTATAGGCTTTAAATGACAGAATGACATTTAATGTACCCACTTTGTGATTAACTACTCAATGTGTTCCTTGAAAACGTTGAAAATAATAAGTCCAAAATAGCAGATACAAGTCTTAAACATGATTTTTAAATTGTTAATTGGTTTGGTTATCGTTAATTTTCGCTCCGTATACTCGAAATTAATAATGCCCAAGTTTAATGCTCCGCTAACAGTTGGTTTAATTTCATATGGTCTTTGTGGAGCTCACTCATCTTTTCTGAAACTTTCTGAAACTTCAAGTCTTAAGGCGTTTATCATGCAACTCCACCTAGCGGAGTTTAGCGCATTTCCGATGTTAGCACTAGCAGCTTTTATGACAGCTTTCTCAAGCCTGTTGCAGATGAAGCGTTTCCTGATTTTTATATTTTTAAGTGAATGTTCATTTAATTATACAAGAGTTCAGGTAGGCCATTAATATCTCCAGATTTAACATGGACTGCGGTCTTCAGTGCGATATGTGGGATATAATCTGCGCAAAGTAATTTGTGTAAAATAATTTGGAAATACAGTCGACACAATCCTTTACATTATAATAGAATATGTTGAAGACGGCATGCTCGCCATTTTAAATCTCAGTTTGATGGTCCTATATCGTCAAGTAATGCTTGATTGTGGCGGTAGATTTGGCTGACTTCTCAACGAACTTCTGCCCTCAAAAAATCGATGCTAATGAATGATGAGTCAAAAACTGGAGAAATTGAACAAAAGAGCCTGTCCTCGGTTATTGGAATTCATGCTGCTTTATTCTGCTGTTCTTTGGCATCGCCAAATATACGATTGAAAAAACTTTTAAAATCCTTCACACTTCTTTGCACTTGAAACACCGAAATTGCTCAGTTTTCACAATACATATAATAAACCACCCATCTAATACGCATGTTAATCGCATTGGACATCTTTCGCACCACAATTCTTCCGAGAGGCTGAGCATTAAAATTCTGGTTCCTCCGTATATTATCAACGAAATTATTATACTCACTGGAAACACTTTACCGCAATCAAATCTTTCAATTGTTTGAAACACATCTTCCTTTTCGTTAACCTCATCTATGTTTTTAATCTCGATGAAGTTATTTTCTGCTCTCACTAGAGCTTATATCCGTACTACTGACCCCAGAGTTCGCTCCAAATAAACTTGCCACCTTCTTTGTTTTTCGCCTTTCACCAGGTTCCGGATGGATGTACTATTGTTCTAGAGATGTTTCACGTCAGCATCGCTTTCCACATTTATACAAAATGCTTATATATTCCGGAAGAGTTTCCATTCTCGCATTCTCTTTGTCTTTAATCACTCCTATTTGCAAACCGGTTCCGTTCCTTTTCTGGAACTGGAGACTGGTTTCGCTTATCATTTCCTTGTCTAATCATTGCAGCCGCACATTAAAGTCCTATCCAACTTCTTTCTTTTGCGACATTTACTGTATCTACGCTAGCGGATAATGTTCGACAAACAAAAAGATCCTGAGTTCAAAAAACTACACGACTTGATATAGTCCGCTCCATAGAAAAATTCTAAAGCAACTGCGCAAATTACTTAAAATGTTACTCTTCCGAATAGTTTCTGAGTTTGACGTACTTCATCTCAACTCCACTCATAGAACAACTCTGTAAGAATTACAGAAACTACTTTAAATCTTCCTTAATCACCAGACATAAGTCGATAGTCCGGCCAACGAATATTTCCTGAGTTTGAAGGACTATATCTCAACTCTACCCCATAGAAAAATTCTGAAAAATTCACTGAAACTACTTTAAATCTTGCTCCATTGCCAGACATAATTCGATTGGTCGTCCATAAAATATATCACGTTTCGGTCTTCATATTAGTATGAAAATGTATAAAAAATTTTTTTGTGTCGTGATATATTTAGTTGCAATGATAGTAAATATTTTCGGGGCTGAGAGTAAAACTGTGGCATTTTCGGGGCTGATAGTCAAAAATGTCATGATATTTACAATTACTTTTGCCACTTCATTTTTCTGGGATGAAAATTGGACTATTTCCACATACATAAAATTGGGCTTACTTCACAAACTTAATTTTGTAAGTATTATTTATACTCTCAGCCACGAAAATTTCAACTGTCATGACAGTTTTTAACTATCATGATAGCAAGGATTTTCGGGTCTGAAAGTAAAAATGTGGATATTTTTTGGGCTGAGTGTAAAAAATGTCATGATAGCAATATTTAGTGTTGCCATCGCATTTTTCGGGGATGGAATTTGGGCTATCTTCACATACATCTAATTTCATCTAGACATTGTTGCATTGCCTCAAGGAATATTACATGCTACGACTTTCTTTGTTTAGTTTGCTATTTGTAGGTAAACATAAACGTGCGGTTTATTATAAAAAAGTCTTTTACTCCCATATGTAACGTGACTACCTCTTTTGTAACAACGTAGATTGCATTTCTATTTTGAAATATGAGCATGACATTGTCTAAATATTTATGCACAAATATAGAGTAGGTACCCATTCGACTCAACATCGAAAACCGTATCAACTCCCATTTGTATCAATCAGCATATAACATTCAGAAAACTGAAAGCACAAAAATGGAAAAATTATTATCTTTCAAACAACAACTCTGCAAAAATTGATTTTTGGTTATTTTTTTCTCACACATTTTAAAGTCTGAATATTTTATTGTATGATTTTTGAAATATAAAAGTTCATATTTTAGTTATGTGCACTGTGCACATTGTAATATTGAAACTATATCGTGTTATTTTACCAATAATTTCTGTTCCTGATTTTTCTGTTAAAGGCATTCAATACTCCACCTCCCACAAACAAGCGTTTTGATTGATAAACTAACAACTATGTATGTGCAAAAATGCTACGGGTATATAAAATTTGTTGTGAGTTAAATTTTATGTGTAGTGTGTGTACATAAAATCTAGAAAGCTAAATGCAGAAAAAAGTGCACTGAATTGGCAAACTGTTCGTATTGTGTTGTGTTGCTCAAATGAAGTACAAATAAATATACTAAACAACGCTGGAATAGAAACAAAAAGTTGTGCTTTAATACCTTTGAGTCAAAAGCATTTTTTTTTTTTAAATTTTGTTTTGAATTGGCGCATTTTCTACCCTTCTTCTGTTATTTTTCCATTCGAACTGCAATAAATTATTAGTTTTTGTTACTGGTGGTGGTACTCGGCCGTATTTGTGTAAATATTTCAGCTTGTTAGCTTTTTTTTTGTTTCTTTTTGTACAAGAAACAGGACGAAATTTACAATTTAATTCAACTGCTTTTAATTTTCATGGAAAATTGCAAACAACATCACCGCACACACATACTATCATAACATAAATGGAAAATTAAAAACAAAATCAAAGCGAACTGTACAACAATATAACAAATTGTTTCTCTATCGTGTATGCATAATCAATGAAATGATTAATGGTGGCTGTGTACTCCGGTATGTTGGATATATGTGTATCTAGATAGTAAATTCCCTAAATAATTAATAGAACGAAATCAAATGTTAATTACCATTAGAAAATGTAATTTATTACAGTTCTTTATTCGTATACGATAAAGATTGTAATGAGATAAATTTTTGATAGATTTAAATTAATAATTTTTCTTTTCCGGGTTTCTCATGCTATATTCACCACATTTTACGCCTTTAATTTATTAAGTATTTATACGCCTGCAATCATTATCGCTAATATATACGAGTGAAGTATATAGACGAACATAACTAATGTAAAATAAACTCATAAGACGTTTTATCCTTTTTAGGTTACTAGGATACTGATATACACTGGTATATTCTCGTTCCGCATATACATAAAAATTATAAATAGAAAGGAAAAATAATAACTACAAGCGTCACAATTCACAAACTGTAAACCTGTAAAGTAATATAAACTGAAATTGTTGAATTTCCAGCACAAACTCATGAATAATGGAAAAAATACAAAAATAAAATTAACTGGTAAACAGCATCTACAAGTAAGAACTACTGTACGACTACAACGGTTGTAAAAAATATATTTTATTTCTCATATACACATATAGAACGACATATTGGTATATAAAACTAGGTATCGAGCTTCTTTAAAATCGAAACAGAGCCAAACACTGTACCGAACAATACCAAACCAGTAATTTTCCAGCAATACAACGTTGATAGCAGAATGAAATAGAATGCAACACTTGAACACGCCGAAGCGAGAAAACAAATAAATTTATTTCGGTTTTTTCTATGGACTGCATTTGTACCCCCACCTTATCGCTCGTTTATCACTTTAATTTAGAAAATTTCTATTTCATTTCTATCAGTCTTCAAATTTCAGCTGGGTTGTGAGTTGATGTGTAACATATTCATTACACATGGTATGATGATGTTGATTTTACAAGTGTTTTCCAGATGGAAATGGAAATATATAGATAACATATCAGATAACATATTTTCTGAATGATAATACACACTTGGTTTGGCCATGTGACTTTCGGACATGGAGGTTGGTGTTTAACGTACTGAACCTAGTTTTTCTTAAAGTCCTTGGTTAACATCCGGGACTCTCGCTAATTTGTAGGGACGCGGGTTGGTATCAGCGACGGCTGCATATGCAGATCAAACATCGGCTTTCTTGTACTGGAAGGCGATCGAGGAGTTAGGCGAGGTATGGCCAGGAGCGATACTCAGAGTAGTTCTGAAGGAGGAGATACCGAGTAGAACTACGGATTCCCACGAAACCGGTTAGCCTGGATGAATCCCTGTTGATTATCCATTGTTAAGCAGGGGGAGCCTAAGGGCAGTTTTAGAGTATCAATTATGATAATCAGTAAGGAATCCCTGGCTCCCCTGTCAAAAACCAAAGGCACTCAGTCACGATTAAGATGTTTAGGAAGAACGAGGTCGAGGAAAACCAAGCACCGCACTGCCTGACAAACAAGAGCAAGAGGTCTAGTCTATTGAGGGAAGCTCGACGAGTGGCATCACTCCAGAAGAAACATCGCAGCTAGTGGCGAACCCAAGTGAGGGGTTAACTAGGCATCTTAGAGATCAACTATCTTTAGGCATGGGCAAGGCGGACACATCGGACTCTGAGGGGGGAGATGTGGACCTCCTTAAGTTTAGGGACTGCGGCGGGAGTGAGACGGAGAATACCGTCGACTCCGTCGGGTCCAATTAATCGACGTAGCACGGCTGTCGCGATAAGATGTGTAATTACTGTTACCAATGATCAGGTTTGTGCAAATAAATATAAATCACACTAACGCTGTGTCAGCGGCTCCAATTCTCAGACTTGCTATGTCAGGGGAGGAGATAGTTCTGATCCAAGAAAGGGGTACCCTCTTTTTACGCTTGTGGGACGGAAAAGAGTGGATCATGTACACTGGTGGAAAATAATATTAACGTTTTTTTACTTCCGCAGTATTGCAATGGGGACAACCTTGCGGTCTGAATACAGACGAAGGGAAGGAGATTCTGGCTTGCAGCCGCATACATGGACCGAGAGAAGCCAGTGCCGCCGTTTACTTTTCTCGAATTTCTCTTAAGAACTAACCTCATAATTAGTAATATAGGTTGAGAACCCACCTTTATTATTAGCAATAGACAGGAGGTTCTGGATGTTACTCTGGTCTCCGATTTTATTTCACCTTTGATCAGGCAATGTAGGGTGGTGATGAAGGAGAAATCCTTCTCTGACCATCGGTACCTAACGTTTAAGCTCAATCTCCAAATTAAAAATCAGTGCGTGTTTATAAATCTCCGTAGTGATCTGGATACAATGGTGGATACTTTTACTAGGGCTTGCAATACTTCTGAGGGGAAAGCTGAGGGGAAAGCGAAAACCTGTTTGGTGGACATGCCTTCAATTGAGCAAAAAGTTCAAGAGAAAGTCAACAGTGAGTCTTCTATAAGGAATGCCTCAGAGTATACAAAAGGGAAATAAGAAAGGCACAAAGGAATTCATGAAGGCTCTTCTTTGGTAGAAAGGAAGGTGTCTTGAATACCTCGCGCTTAAGAATGATTCTCACTACTAGTCCAGCTGTTCCAGGCTATCGGAAACAACCGTATGGCAAATGGATGGTTTTTAGTGAAGAGACTTTTGATCATTTGATGAAAACTCACTTCCCGGGTAGTAAGGATGCGTATATTGTGGAGCCTTTGGTTGACTGCGTTGTCTAGCGATGACTGCGGCGTCCAATAGTTGTGTACATAGGAAATTCTGAATACACGGAAGATAAAATGAACTATTAGAAGTTTCATTATTTATTTAATTATTTATAAATGATGCCTACAGTGGCTTCAATCGGCACAATAAAACAATTATTAAACAAAAAAGAAATTACGGCGCATGAGCTCGACTACAAAAGATTATATAAAGCTTTCTTGAATAAATTTCTCGACAAGTGATAATCGGAAGCTCCGTAGGCCTTGTTGAACACCCGCGATACCCTCGGAATTGGATCAGAAAGTTGACGTATTCGACGTTCGGGAGACGGGAATTGATGATTTCCCGACACGGGAATTGATGATTTCAAGCACAAACAGCGCGGAAGCTACGTCTCGGCGATTGTCTAGACGTTGCAGTTTTAAAAGATTACATCGATTCTGGTAAGGCGGAAGAATGTAGTCCACGGCACGACTGGATGGTAAACGTCGTAGCGCGGCTGCAAAATAAACTGTTTCTGGACACTCTCAATCCTCTCGGAATGCAAGTGGTAGCAGGGTGACCAAACAGGAGATGCATACTCCAAGATAGACCGAACAATGCATACGTATAATGATGTCAAAGTTAACGGGTCAAGAAAGTCCTTGCAGTTTCGTTTAATGAAGCCAAGCATAATGTACGACTTTGAAATAATGGCGTTAATATGTCTGGTAAATGTAGCTTCAGATTCAAAGATCACACCAAGATTCGAAATGAACTCAACCCGATCAATGGTTTCGTTGTACAGTTGATATTGATAAAAAACAGGCGAGCGGATACGGAAGGAAGAAATAGTTTTGCATTTACTCACGTTTAACGCCAGTAAGTTGTTAATTGACCAGCTGCAAAATCGGTTGAAGTCGTCTTGTAACATTTCGCAGTCTAACACGCTAGTGACCCGGGCGAAAATCGTCATGTCATCTGTGAAGAGGAGGCAGTTGGCAAACTTAAAACATTTTACAACGTCGTTAATAAATAATGAAAATAACTGTGGGCCGATGTAGCTACCTTGAGGCACACCGGATGGCGCCCGAAATCAAGGGGCGAAAGAATCCATAATCCTAACAGATTGCCAACGATCTGAGAGATAAGAACGCAAACAGTCGATGGAAATGAAATTACAGTCAAGACTCTCCAACTAGCTAATGAGAATGGAGTGATCAATCACATCGAAAGCTTTTGCGAAGTCTGTGTAGACAACGTCAAGCTGCTGCTTGGAGTTTAAACTGTCAAATAGATGACCACAAAATGAGGACAAGTTAGATACGGTATACCTGCCGGGTTAAAATGCATGCTGAAAAGGAGAAATAAGTCTCTTGGTATGGAAGTGCAATACTCTGTAGACCATGGACTCAAACAGTTTAGGTAAGACAGAGAGAATGGCGATCCCACGATAATTACTTACCTCACTTCTATTATCCGCCTTGAAAATTGGATGAGGGCATGATATTTTCCAGGGATCTAGAAAAGTACCACGACGAAGGCTTTCGTTAAACAAGAAGGTAACTGCAGGGGCCAGACTTATGGCACAACGGTTGAATACGGTCGGTGAAGACCGTCATAACCCGCTCCCTTGCTAACGTCGAGAAGGAGTAGTTGATCTAGAACCTCCTGTTCGGTAAATTTAAAATGAGCGAGTACAATGGAGGTGGTAGTAGTAGGAGGCCCGCTGTCAGATGACCGAAGTGGCTTGTAAACCGATACAAAGAATTTGGCAAACAAATGTCGGATGGCTGACTGGCGGTGGAGGTCTGGTAAGACATATTCGACGGAAAACCAGACCCCTTTTTCTTACTGTTAATGAAGTTCCAAAATTTTTTGGAGTAGGATGTCAAAACTTGCTCGATTTGCACTACGTAATTATTGAAAAGGAACCAATTAAGGGTCTTAAATTCATTGCGGGCGTTAACGAAATCATGAACGATTTTAAGCCCTTTAAGTCAGTTGGTTAGGATGGGATTGTTCCAGCAGACATTTAGAAGAACTCGGAGGTTTTACTTCCCTGGCTGAAGGTTACCTTCAAACGGTGTCTGAAGCTGGGGTACATCTTGAAAAAATGGAGGAAGGCTATAGGGTGATCTTTATCTCGAAAGCAGGTAGAACCTCGCACAGCTCAAAGGACTAAAGACCAATACCTCTTAAGAGATGAGGTCTTAAGAGAAATTTTGCTGGTTGTTCATATTCGTTCGAGAATTGTACCCAGAAACTGGGCACAGTCTCTACATGCGTACCATAAGGGTAAGTCCGTGGGCATGGCATTACATACCTTGGTTTGGGAAACTGAGAAGTTACGGGATTTTGAAGAATGCTCGTTGGTGGCGTTTCTCGATATCGAGGGCACTTTCAACAACGTGAAGGCGGAGGCAATTAGGGAAGGATTGTTGCCACTTGAGATTGAATACCCTGTAACAAGGCTAATTAATCATCTGCTAGGTAGTAAAAGAGTATAGCGGAAATATGGTAAGTCTCCGTTAGAAAACGGGTTGTTCGAGGAACACTTCATGGAGGTGTTCTTAAAGAGATTCTATATTTTATTCCCTTTATGGCTGCACATATACTAGAACTTATCCCCTCTTTTGGGGTGATGGACCAGATGGATTTTTCGACGAAACAAATTATCATTCACGGCACAATATTTAAACACTTGAGTTAAAATTCTTATTTTTTATTCTTAATTATGAAAACTTCATACTACGATTTTTTTCTTGTGTCCCAAAAAAAATTGAACATTTCTTTTTTTTTATTTTTCACAACCTACGTTGGTAGACCGGGTTTTTTTGTTGTCTCTTCCATAATTTTAGCGAGCTCATTTCTACTTTGTAAATTTGACATTTTAGTTTATAAACATCGCCACATTCTCTCTCCCCTTCATTGGAATATAGTAATCAATGGACTACTATTGGAACGGAAGGAGGAAGGAATAGGTGTGGTTGCTTATGTCGATGACGTAGCGATAGCTGTCACGGAGAAGCACCTATGTACAATCAGAGATGTAATACAGCATTTAATGATTAATAGCACTGCGGATTGGGCCAGCAGATATGGATTGGGGATTAACCCATCTAAAACAGAGCTAGTCCTTTTCACTAGGAGATATGAAATTTCGGTAGTGGTTCCACCAAGTTTAAATGGTACTATGCTCTTACTGATAAGGCAAGATTCCTGGGAATTCGTATCGACAGTAATCTCAGTGCGAAACCAAACGCGCTTGAAAGAGTGAAGAAGACCACTGTGGCACTCCAATCTTGTAAAAATGCCATCGGAAGGAATGGGGCTTGAAACCGAAGCACTGGCTTTACACGGCAGTTGTAGGCCCATACTACTGTATGGTGTGAGTGTATGGTGACCAGCTCTGGAGAAATTATTATACAGAAACATGATGGTGAAGGTGCAGAGGGCAGCCTGCTTGCTCATTAGTAAGGCATTGAAAACGACCCCCATTAGTTCCTTGGAGGTCATGCTATAAATTCTCCCGTTGGATATTATCGGTAAGCAAATGGCGGCCAATATCCGGCTATCAGCGATTTCGTGGTGGAAGTGCCTGCAGAAAGGGCACTCAACTATAACCAATTCTGTGAGGGATGACCTGGTGTGTTTTGATTATATAGCACCCCTTTTGTGCTTTTGCAAGCGTTTTAAGGTGATTCTCTTCTCTAAGGATTTTTGGAAGAATTTTACTATTATGGAGACCATGGATAGTTTAATTCTTCGTAGAGTGGGAGCTGGTGTATTCTGTGGGAAATAAAATGTAAGTCTATCTTTTTGTTTACCTGATTACTGCAGCGTGTACCAGGCTATAGCGATTGAAGAGGTCATGAACTGGTTGAAGCACAGTGTAAAATCGTTGATTGATATCACTATCTGTGTGGACAGTCATACATTACTTACACTGCCTTTAGAGATCATGCAAAAAGGCTGGGTCTGAAAATAAATGACTTCTGCAGAAGTTTCAAGGACGGGGAGGAGGAGCAGACTCTGGTTCACTTCTTATGGTCATGTCCTGTGCTAGCTGGCAGGAGATATGATCACTTGGGCAAATACACTATGAACAGTCTTTCTGATATCGAAAGCTGTAATCTGCAAGATGGTCGTTTCATATCCTCTACTGATTTGGAATTAATTAGGTTCCAAAATGCGAATTTCGTAGTGAGAACGAATTTATTTTCAGTGAAAAAAATGTCAACATTTATCGTGTATTCGGGTAATTTGGAATAGAAGTAGACGTTAGGAATTGGTTTTTGGGATATCTATCACACTTGTTTTCTTTGCATTTATTACACATCTTCACTAGGATATTTTTTTTTACATTGGCTGCCACCATAGGAGCTTTCTCGTTGTTTGCAAATACTTTGAAAAATTTAATTTTCGGTTATCCTTGATGACATCCAGACACCAGCTTCACATCAAGTGAGGTTACCAAGACGTGGGTAGTTGGTTTTGGCTTAATTCAATTCTTTATATCAAAAAATTAAAATTTCATATAGAAATCGTTAAATACCGGGAGTCCGCCGGGAAGGTATACTACTTTGTTTTGCCGCCATTTAGGCGAATATTAGTATTGACAGTTCATACTTGATAGTCGTGAAGTAGACACGTGGCAAATTTATTATGGAAAAATATTCGATAAATCATCGTGTTTTAATCGTTAAACATGACAACCCCGATTTTCATGAAAAAATCATAATGAGTGACGAGGCACATTTTCATTTAAATGGATATGTGAATAAACAGAATAGTCGGTTCTGGGCAATTGAAAACCCTCACATTATTCATCAGTCACCTTTACATCCATTAAAGGTGACAGTCTGGTGTGCAATTTGGTCAGGAGGAATCATTGGACCTTACTGCTTTGAAAATGAAAACGGCGTAACGGTAACTGTGAATGGGGAGCGATATCGTGATAAGATTGAAAACTTTTTAACGCCCCAACTGCATACTTTGGGCTTGATTAACATGAGGTATCAACAAGACGGTGCCACATCGCATACAGCCAGGATTACAATGGAATTACTGCGAGAACTCTTTCCACAACAAGTTATTCCAAAAAATGGTGATGTTGATTGGCCTCCACGGTCGCCTGATTTGACTGCTCCGGACTTCGTTTTGTGGGGATATCTAAAAAGCAAGGCTTATGCAAACAAACCAGAAACGCTTGAGCAACTCAAACAAAATATTCGTGATGAAATTAATGAAATACCGCGTGAAATGTGTGAGAATGCAATAAAAAATGTGCTCAAAAGGGCTCGCATTTGTGAGGCTAACAGAGGCGGACATTTATCTGATATTGTATTCCATACATAATTGCCGACATTAAATAAAACATTTATCAATATAAGATCCATTCTCTTTCATTTAATCAAAAATCATAAACAAACAAAGTAGTATACCTTCCCGGCGGACACCCTGTACAATATAATATTCGAAGTTACTAAGGGGTGAATAGATGCGCAGTGAAACATAATAATTCGCTAAGGCATTGTGATTATAGTTTGTATGTAAGTTGAAAGTATTTTCGATATTTTTGTAGTTTGGCCACTGCAGTCTGATAAGGGGACCGAATATTTTGATTTACAGAATTTAATATTTCGTTAGGTCGAAACCAAACTACCAACGTCTTGGTAACTTTACTTAGATATCTTGAAAATAGTAAAGCATAGTAAAATTTCAAACAAAATTACTTTTCATCCTTTTTTATATTTTTTCTGATGTGACGAGTCTTGATAATATAAACTTTATTTTGCCAAAATTCGACATTTATATAGTTCAGGCGGATTGACTAGTCGGGGTGAAACTTCATACTTAATTTGTTTTTCTAAAATTTTGATATCCTTACGAAATGTGCCAAAAACTGTGTACCGGTAGCTTATAGAGCATTCTTAATTTAATCAATAACATTTAAACCACCAAAAATTAAAAGATTAAAACAAATTAAAAGTATACATTTTTAGTAATCGAAGTTGTTGGTCTTCTGAAATTTAAGCGAGAATAAAGAATTTATAGAAGACAGTTTTTATTAAAATTTAGGATAAAATAATGTCGGGTGTCAGCCACAACATATTCACTCTTTCTTTCCCTTCTTCTTTTGTTGCTATATTTCACGGGGAAGTTTTGCGAAAAAGAAAGTTCAGTTTTTGACGAGTCTGGACTTATTAGAAAAATTAGGCAAGTTACATCGCCAGTTCTATTTCTATTTTACTAGAGAAAACCTACAACTTGAAGATGATTATAGTTCCTTTTTTATAAATCTTTAGAGAAAAATCTCACGTATGGGTATGTCGATATGAAGCAATGTTGTGTTTTACACTAATATTAGCGACGACATGTATACGTTATCGATTAACTTGCATATTGTGCCATATAAACTATTTCATCAACATACTTGAATCTGTATACCGTGCATACAAATGAACAAAAAAAAAAGTCCATTAAAATATTTTTTTTTCTGTAATCATTTTTAATCAATCTTAATTGAAAATTTAATAACAAAATATTATTAAAATAAAACATGCAAATCTAAATTTTTTGTAATACTCTTTACATACAACATAAAATATTATGTATATGATTTTATCAAGACTCTATTACAATAATATAAATAATAATAAAAATATTCCTTTTAGAAGTTTATTTTGTTTTTTTAGCAATAAAAATTAGAAAATTTATTTCTATTTTCGTTTTTGTAAACCGTGTTTCACTGATAAATCAATCGAAAGCTCTCTATTTTAATATCGCTGTATACGTTGTTGTTGCTGTACTCGGTATATTTAAATAAAAATTACACAAGAAAATCATAAATCACATAAAATAAAATAAAAAGTGGAAAACAAATTTTTGTACCTGAACGTATAAAAATAAAGAAATTAGATTTTATTTACAAAAAAAAAAAAAAAATAAGAAACGTTTATTTTTATGTTTTATATCGATCAAGGGTGGTGTGCGGTGTGTTGTAATACTTGAGTTATGATAAAGATTTGTTTGTGCTGTGTGAATAGCAGCAAATCGGAAACGTTTTTTGAATTATGTACAATTCATCGTCGTTCCATCCCCGTGTGTCTTCTCTATGTTCAGTTTTGTACATGTTTAGTACTTTTTTTATCTTTTAGTATCGGGGGTGTGATGTTTGCTATGTACAATGAATACAGTGCGTGGTTTGAGCAACAACATTTTCTTCAAAACCTACATGATATAAGAAACCCTGTAAACATTATGCTTTTTTTGCTCTCCATACTTAGTAAACATTTATCCTGCTCGTACGTACGTACGTACTTTATGTAATAAAAATAATAGAAAATTGAGAAAACATAGTTTAATAAATCATTTTTCATACTTTTACCTGTGAAATAATACTTTCTTCTTCTTCTTCTTCTATTCAAACAGACACCAACAATTTTTGTAGGAAACACTTTTCTCTTCCGCTATTCCATTATTTTATTTTATTCTAGCGGAATGAACACTGGAACAGCAGCAACAAACCGAAACTTTTACCTTCTCAATTTTTTGTCGATTTTTACCCCATAACGAAAATATGCGGGATAAGTATTGTAATCACAAATAAAGTTGGTCGGACTGTTCCGAAAAAAGCAGTCGTAACTAGCAGTTACAACCGATTTTCACCATTAATGTCAAGTAACCTTTGCTTTCGTTAGTAAAAATTTGGGTACCTGGACGTGAGAACAGCATAAAAGTAATTGTATAGATGGAAGGAAATAAGACCTCTTCCTTCTCTGCGGCATGGCAGTATGCTTCACCCAGCAGCAATCTGACCCTTCTGGCAGCCTTGGAAACCTAGCTAGAATTCAATGAACCACTCACTTGTTATAATCCGAAAATAACACGATTATCGAACCTTAGAAATAAGGTGGCCAAATTGTAGTGCCAGCAAAATTAATAAAAGAGTGACATATTTTATTTGTCGTAGGGCAAGTGAAACATTCCGGTCATTAGAAACGGAAAAATATTGGTTTGAACAAACTGTATTTATTGTTAAATTTAGTTTAAATTTGGTGAAAGTTAGACAGCGGAAAAATTGTCCGCAAATTACCACGATTATTGTTAAATAAAATTTGGGGAAACTGGTTAGGTGAAAGATGAAAAACGGCGTTTGTACACACATTATGTACACACCATATGTACTCACAGTGGTCGATCAGAAAAAAGTGGGTGTCTGTACCACGTGTACGTAAATGTGACGTGAATACGTATAATTTAACGAATATTTAATTATATACTTCCGCCGCAGGTAGCTATATTCCAGTACTTCTTCCAAAAATCATTTAAGAATCTCATTTCAATACAACATGCAAGATCCAATCATAATCTTTTACGAAATTACTGAGTCATATCCCAGCACGCCATATTCCGGAACTACTTCCAAAAATCATATAGGAATCCCATTTTGGACCAACATATCCAATTCCGTCATAATCGCTTAATTCCGTCATAATCGCAACAGAACTTCTTCCAAAAATCATTTAAGATTTCAATCCAACATGCAAAATCCCAACATAATCGGTTATGCAATTACCGAGTTCTACATCAGCAGGCCATATTCCAGTACTTCTTCCAAAAATCATTTAAGAATCCCATTTCCATATAACATATCCAATCCCATCATAATCGGTTAAGAAATTACCGAGTTCTATCCCAGGTGGCTATATTCCAGAACTTTTTCCAAAAACAGTTTAAGAATCTCATTTCAATAAAAGTTAAGAAATTACCGTGTTATATCCCACCACGCCATATTCAAGAACTTCTTCCAAAAATCATTTAGGAATCCTATTTCCATCCAACGTATCCAATCCCATCATAATCGGTAAATAAATTACTGAGTTCCGCCCCAGCAGGCCAAATTCCAGAACTTCTTCCAAAAATCATTTAAGAATCTCATTTCTGACCAACAAATACAATTCCATCATAATCGTTTAACAAATTACTGAGTTCCGCCCCAGCAGGCCAAATTCCAGAACTTATTCCAAAAATCATTTAAGATTTCAGTCCAACATGCAAATCCCATCATAATCTGTTATGAAATTATCGAGTTCCACCCCAGAAGGCCATATTCCAGAACTTCTTCCAAAAATCATTTAAAAATCCCATTATCATTCAACATACCCAATCCCATCATAATCGGTTAAGAAATTACCGAGTTCCGCCCCAAATGGCCATATTCCAGAACAATTTCCAAAAATCATTTAAAAATCCCATTTCAATCCTGTATTTGCATTTCCATCCTGTATTTGTATTCCGTCAAAATCGGTTAATAAATTACCGAGTTTTATCCCAAGTGGCCATATTCCAGAACTTCTTCCAAAAATAATTTAAGAATCTCATTTCCGACCAACATATCCAATACCGTATAATAGGTTAAGAAACTACAGAGTTCCTCCTCAGCAGGCCAAATTTCAGAACTTCTTCCAAAAATCATTTAAGATTTCAATCCAACATGCAAAATCCCAACATAATCGGTTATGCAATTAACGAGTTATATACCAGCAGGCCATATTCCAGAACTTCTTCCAAAAATCATTTAAAAATCCTATAACGGGAATTAAGAAATTACCGAGTTCCGCCCCAGATGACATATTCCAGAACTTCTTCCAAAAATCATTTGCGAATCCCATTTCCACCCAACATACCCAATCCCACCATAATCGGTTAAGAAATTACCGAGTTCGATCCCAAGTGGCCATATTCCAGAACTTCTTCCAGAAATACTTTAAGAATCTCATTTCAATTTAACATTCAAAATCCCATCATAATCTGTTAAGAAATTACCGAGTTATATTCAAGCAGGCCATATTCCAGAACTTCTTCCAAAAATAGTTTAAGAATCCCAGTTTCATCCAACATATACCCAATCCCATCATAATCGGTTAATAATACAGAGTTCAATACAAACGGCGAAAATTAAAATGGCATTACTTTCCCCTCCGCCGCAAGCAATGCGCCACAGTCCCCACTCAATGAAACGAATTGTTTGATCCTTTAGCTAACCAGCGGTCTAATGAAATTTTGGATGTAGATGATAGGTATATAGCTGCATCATCAAAATGTATATCCCGATTTTGTTATCAGCAGTTTTTTTGAATTGCCTCCCTCTATGAAAGCATATTTAAAGACGTAAACATGTCAAAAGCTGCTGCTGTAATTACCATTAACTCAACTCAACGCAACACACAGCAAGTGACCACCAAGTGGAGCAAGGTGACTCTAACTTGTGAAATTAAAAGGATGTGTAACCCAACTCAACTCAACTAAATTCAACTGACAACAAGTGAACAAAAGATCACAAATTCAACATTTGGGCTCGGAGCCAAGTATCATTGGGCGTTTTCAGGTCCCGTAGCATGATTAGTAAAATTATCGCCAATTTGATTTGTAAATTTCAAAGTTCTAAACATTTTCATAGCGTTGGTCGCGATTTTACTCAACATGTTGCCAACTGTTTGATGCCCGGAAAGCTCCCATTGACGATAAATAGTTGATTTCGTTTGGCATCCGTACGTAATGATTTATTGCGAAAAATAGATTTATGACCAAACGAATACAAAACAAGTGACCATTCCTCAATGACAGTTGACCAAACGATTCCTATCTTTGGATTTACCATTGTTTTGGTAAACTTTCCTGGCCCGAACAGGCCGAACCTGATGGAAAGATAAGTTTCTTACGAATTTTTGCAATACATCGTTACGAATGGTTGACCAAACGAAACGTACTAGTGACCAATCCTTGTGATAATATTAGCAATATTTATAGTAAATTATTTGCCATAATGCTCTCCGAACAATCATAGGTTACGAACAACCAAAAAACTGAACTGACTTTAACTTTATGTCTTCCATATGAACTGCAATTCTTTGAAAGAAGATATTTTTATCCAAACGGTATATTCCAATTGGATTGGTTGTTAATGTTGTAGAATGAACTTTCCAAATAAGCGACATACCTGATTTTGATGAAATAATTCAATTTTGATTTCGTTTTTTTGCAATACCAAACGCCAAAACAGCTTGATCAATCCTGATCTAACGATTACCTAACGAAACTGAATGAAAACGGTATGATTTACGAAACCCCGCGAAATTTTTTTGCTTCAAATTTTCATTGTTTATTTATGGCCAAACGATGAAAACTAGTGACGAATTCTGACCAAACCATTATAATCATAATTTTTATTAAGACCTTCAGATGGAGAGCTAAAAAGGCCGAGCTGTGCACAATAACAAAAGAGAACAAAGCTCATCAAAACGTAAAATTGTAAATTGACCTTATTTATCGGTCGCATAATGGGTACAAGCAGACACTTCAACTTAATTCTAGTCAATTTTAGTTGGTTATGGCACACCGCATTTTTGGTTGTTGGTAATAAAATAAACCATTGGAAATTTAAATTAACACTTGCATCGAAATAAAATAAAACTGTAATGTCTATTTGCCAGGACTTACAAAATTAAAAAAAAATGGCAAGGCGGCGAAATTTTAAAGTTATATTGAAAGCGAAAAACACTGGGGGGTTGGTCAAAGTGGGGTGAATATTTACTAATATTTTGCTTTACAGTAAGACAAATGATTTGTTTAAAATAATTAGTGGAAAGTGATAATTTTGCAAAAAAAAAAAACGAAATTTGCATAGAAGAATAAACTAAAGACGTTTTCCTGATTTGAATGTTTTGGAGATGTTTGAGGTAGAAGTTACAAAATTATTGAACTTTCGAAATTCTTTAAAAAAAATATATTTTTCGGCAATCGACAATATTTAATTAGGCTGGAGTTCTCATGAAAAATAGTTCCAGAGACTAGTCTCTACACCAACCATTCCTCCTCGTTCTGCGCTGAAGAGAAGGCGTAATGCAGTCGACGACACGAAAAATAGACGCCATAGAGAAGAAATGGAAAAGCAAAATTAATTCTTAAACATATTTAAAAAATTAATCGACATGATTTAGTAATAATAGTGTTGTATGCTATTTAGTGTACCAAGTTAGTTTAATTCATCCCATTGACCCTTAACAGCATTCACCAGAGCAAATATTCTGTTCATTGCCATAATGTTTTATTCTCTAAGAAGCTTAGCTTAATCCTGCATTATAATGATAGATTCGGGATTAAGCTTAACCACAGCACATTTCACACACCATAGGGGGCTAGATCTACTATAAATCACTATGGAAATCATTTTGCCTTCTAAGTTGATTTCACTCCAAACTAACTACTACTGACTGCTAAATACAATTACTGTATCCCATCTGTGCATTGTAAGCTCCATATCAGACACCAAACCAAAAATGTGAAATGTTTTAAATCCAGTCTCTGCTATGACTATACAATTCATCGTTCTGCTTGTAAAGTTGAGAAAACATTAATTTGTTTGCTATACAAATGAATATTACTGATTTTCAACATGAAATTGGATCTAAAACTATTCCCGAAGTTATTATTCCCAGGGCATGTTGAACTGGAACTTTTCAGAAAGCATCAACCAGAAAATATTACTAACTTTCAATTTTTATTAATTTTATGTCGTAAAATAAAATATAGTAGTCATAAAAATTTTGAACCCCGAGATTTTTGCAGATGCACCTTCGATATATCTCGGAAATCTACAAAAATAGATTTCATTGTGTGCACACTAAATATCTTTATTCTGTTTATTGAAACAAAATTTTCTGATAATTTCTAAGAGCCTAGTGATTTTTGGTCGAAATCGGTGGTCGACAGTGAACATTAAAATTTTAAATTAAATTTATATATTGGAACATATCAGTTTACTAAAATTTTGGCGAAAATAACAGTTTTTGAGCAGAAAAGAAGATTTTTTCCACCAACCCCAGACGTAATACTGATTTGGATGAAATTTCATTGTTGTGGAATCTTCCAAAATTTTGGAAGTCCCGGTGAAATTTGGCGGAAATCGGAAAATCGTAAGTGACAGGTTCCATAAAAGCCTTTTGTTTATCGCAAATATATATTTTTAACAGATCATTTACGTAACAAAGATTAAACGTGAAAATATTCCAAATTAAATTTACAAAAATTGTGCAAAATTTAAGCGGAAATGGTTTCCTTTAAACCAGTGTTGTGCGTCTACACATATTTCCAAATTGTCTACATGTTGGTGTCACAAATAGGGTAAACAATTGATTTTTGAGTAGAGCAGTTCAGAGCTTAATCGATTATCATCGTTTACGTGGCTAAATCCGACCATGGTTTAAAAGAAATTCGCTGTGCCAAATTTTGCATCTATCATTAACGTTTTAACGGACGTCCGTTTCTTGAGAAACGTATAGTTGGGGTTACTGTAAAAATTATAGGGTAAATGAGTTTTTTTGATAAATTTTACTGTTTTTGGCTCAAAAATAAAATGTGCCTTACAGATAATGTGGTTCCCAGGCTAACATTGTTTGATAACTGTGATTAATCGTGTCTTGAACAAGAATACAAGTGGGGAATTTTTAATGTAAGAGATATACATTTTGTTTAGCTTAATTCAGAATTACATTTGTCCAAGACATTCACCAATTCATCATCAATCGACGTTTGTTTGTCCTGGCTTTTTTCACAAGAGTTATCTTGCTTGAAATGAGGGGAAGAACGAGTGGCAGAGATAGATTTGGTCACTACTTAGAGTGGAACGAGACCTATCCTTGGTATGCCAGTATACCTTGCTCGGAAGCCCTGAGAGCTTGCTAGGAGTGGACCAATCATTCATTAATCTGAATTCAAACTTATTACAGAAACGAATATTAGAATAAACAAAGCAAACGAGCAAATGACGACCCTCAGCTTTCGTACACGGATACGAATCGGAAATTGGAATAGAAAAACTCTGACAGAAGCAGCAAATATTACAGAATCGTAACTCTCGATCTCAGTGAAGTGAGGTGAAAAAATAGTAGTGAAATGAAAATAAATCAAGGAAACTACCTGATTATATACTCTGGACGCGATAAATTTGGCGCGGGCATGTTTACAACAGCTTAAGCAACGAAGGTACTATAGTGAAAACTACTAAACTAGTTAATAGCAGAATAATCGTAGACGTAACAATATTTCATTCAATATTACGAAACACAACTATAATATTAAGCGATATTCCCCAACAAACGACGCAGATGGAACAACTAAGGATGAGTATAAGCCACAATGGCAAGAGCACACAGAAAATGATGAAGATAATAGAAGAAGGAGATTTCAATGCTAAAATTGGAAAGATAACACCGACCTAACAGCCAACATGGGTAAACAAGCATTTGACTCTGTGCATAATAATAAGGAAGAACGACCCATCAACTTCTACATCACAAACCAACTTATCACAGGAGTCAGTAAACTCCCACTCAAAAGATATACAAATACAAATGGACATCACCTGATGGTAGAACAACGAACCAAATAGATCGCGTAATGATCAACAAGAATTATTTTACGCATTACAAGGTACCAGGGCAATGAATGATGCAGACATTCAAAGTAAACGCGAACTGGTAATATCACAATCCAAAATTATGCATGTCGATGTAAAACGGATCAAAAAAAAATCGAATACTGACAGATTAGAAGATGCCGACGCAAGCAACACATTCTGCGAAGCGCTCAAGCTTAGCCTCCAAAACAATGAAGAAGCAGCCATCAGTGTAGAGCAATAGTGAAAATAAATCGAAGAAGCCTATATCGAAACAACTACCAACACACAAGGGTGGGTATCAAGAATACAGACGCAAACTCTGGATCAGTAATAAAATTTGGAAGAAAATTGAAGAACGTTGGATCTGAAACGCCAATACAAAGATAAATCAAGAAAATAGCAAGGAGTGTTCATCGACAATAAACATTCTCGAGACAGGAGAAAAGGCTGCAGCAACCCAAAACATGGACATACTTAAAAAAATCAATATACAAGCTGACATATTCAAAGAGGACATATTTCAAACTGCAAAAGCTCTAATACCAGTAATAACAAAAGTGTATAAGTGAACATAATGATGAGTATAATGATTCCCTAGAAAGGTGACCTAAGAAGAGAATCAAAAATTGGCAGAATGTAAAGATTTAAGTCAACCCGAAATTAAGAATGAAACAAGCTGGCGTCAGACCTGGGCGAAGCTACGCCGACCATATCATATTAACAAAACGGGCATTATCATGGAGCAGTCTAACGAATGGAATTCACTACTGTACCTACTTTTCGTGAACTTCGAACGATCATTTGACACAATACACAGAAACGCAATATGGAAGGTACTTTGTGAAATTGGCATCCCAAAGTAATTATGCGAACTCATAATCGAACAGTTAATAGAGTTTAATGCAAAGGCAAGCAAGGTAACCGAAAAAGGGTAAGATAAGGATGCGTGCTCTGTTTACTTCTATTCCTTATAGTATACAATAGCGGAGAGAATTTGCGGAGAAAGTTAATGGTCTAGATTATGCAGATGACACATGCCAGCTAACACACAAACACGCCGATATGCAACATAAAGTGCAGAAGCTATCAGATCTAGCAAAAAAAGTTGGCTCCAAAATAAATATCAGGGAAACCAAGACCAAGAAGAAGTAGAAGATGTCAATGAATTTATATACCTTGGTTGTACTGTAGCAAAAACGGGTGGCACAGATGAAGACATAAAGAAACAAATCAACAAAGCCACAACAACATTCATAATGTTACACCAAAGTCTGGAAAACATTTGACCTGCCCCGCCATACCAAACCAAAAATGTTCAATTCGCGTGTAAAATCAGGGTTGCTGTACGGTTGCGAAACACAATTACAAATGTTGAGCTCCATAGACAAACGAATCAAGCAATCGTTGGGATCGAAATAAGAAATCGCAACTGGAGATGAATTGGTCACTCTGAGGAAACCAGGGAACGACATGACGAGAAGGTCTCTGGCATGGAACCCACAAGGAAAAATAAAAGTCGGGTGAACATCTAACACGGAGCCGAATCATGAAAACAACTCGGAAAGTGGGATGGGTGGAAATCAAAGCAATAGCACCCAACAGAGTTAGATGATCCAGCTCAGTAGACGATCCACCTAGCTCCAGAGTTATAGATGATTCAGATCATTCTAACTTGGAGAGAAAGGGAAAACATATATCACTTGCAATATCCAGTGAGCCAACGGTCATATTTTGGCATTAATTAGGATTATGAACCTAGGAGCTTGTATGATTATTTACCTGCAATTTTTTTTATGATCTACTATTTTATTACGTAGTGATGATGTTGAACATTGTAGTAGGCACATTAACATTCTGATAGCCCTTGGTTTGGTTTAAAAATTTATGACTATTTGGTTTGATTTTATTACTAAATCAGCCTAAACAAAATTGGGTAACGGCCAACATAACAGTCAGAGGCATGCGGCAAGTTACTCCTCCTTCTTTCCAGCATTTGGATGTTTAGGTGAACAATTTCGCTCAATATATAAGTAAATAAGCTTCATTACCGTATAAAAACTTGGAGTCATATTTTTAAATGTGAAGGAAGAATAAACTCCATCTTGAAATGTTTCCATTACCAAAGAAATCATAGATTTTTGATGATTCCTAACAGAAATAATAATTTTCGGCTTTGTCTACATTATCGACACCGTTTTTTATAATTTTCTACTTGCATTGTCAACACGTGTAGAATATTAATTATCTACGCGGTGTAGACAATACGGCACAACACTGCTTAATAACCAAAATTATTTATTTTTACAACATGGACGGATGGACTGATCGGGCAGAAAATTCACACGTGAAAGATGGTAGAGGAATTTAGCGGAAACCGGTGTAGGGGAACTGGCAGCTTTTGTAAAAGATTTTAAAATTTTTGCACTGACGATGGAAATTGTAGAATCACTCGTAAAATATCCTAATAAATTTGAAGATCAAATTTTTAATAATAGTTGTCCTTGTTGGTTTTGTAAATTTTATTTGGAAATGGCGATTTTCGTTTAATCAAATCTGTTGTTACCAACTTTTCTAAGTTTTATTTTTCGCTTTAGAAAACAAGTATGAAAATGGAAATTGGGTGTTTGTCACAACATACACACTTCTCCATTTCTAATAAAACCCCTATACTCGAAATTAATTTTTTTAACTAGACTTGTTATCAAGGTACCTCATTTGTATAGCACTCTCTGAATAAGACATTTTAAATTTTCGATTTTGGAATTTTTAGGACATATTTTCTCAGGTTAACATTAAATTTCGTTTTAAATAAAATTTTGTTTGTTACTAAAATAATTGGTCTAAATAATTTATATTTTATCCAGAAATCAAGAACTCATCTCTTCTCTCTAATGACGAACATTTTCTATATTTTTTTTAGAAAACTAATAAGTTCAAAGTTGGTTATTTATTGCGCTGTTTCAAATAATTGTGGAATTTCATCAATATACAGGTCAGCTAAACAACAGCCAAAGTTGCTGATTTTGAATTTAGATTATTTCCGTTTTTTGTACCTTTTCTAAAAATGTGTACATGTTTAGGAATTAAATGTAGTTTAGGTTAGACAAAGTTGTTACGGTAACTGCTCTGAATTTGATTGAGATGAGGTTACCCGTACCATGAACGAGTTATAATCTCGGTAGTTTGGATTTTTTTTTAATTTCCACCAATCTTAGAGATAGTCACAAGATCCTACCTACATGGTGAGGAGATAACTTAATCTGAAGCATTTATTTGCTGAACAGCTTCAATGATTTTACAATGATGATTTACAATGATTTTGATCTTCTGAAAGAAAATTATAGTTTATCGTTGATTTAGTTTCTAAAAAAAGGTTCCTGGTTATGAAGACTAAGTATTACTACATAAAAAATGTTTTGTAAGTGGTAATTGTACTGGTACTACTAAGTTTATATAATTTTCCGAATCGATTGATCATGTTATGCGGAATTTTCTCAAAACTACTATCCTCCTTATACATAAAATCAAGTGCCGAACAAAAAAAGTCATTTCCGGCCCTTTCATTACAAACTAGTTAAAAACGAATTGCATTGTAAATAATTTCTGAAGTATTATTAGGGACTTTAAAAGCCATTTGAACGCCTCTTAATATTTTGGTTTAGGGAACTGGAAGAAAAGGATCGTCCAAGTGTCGATTAGGTGCAATTAATTTTTTTGTTATTTTGATTTCACGAATTTTATGGCATTTCCTTACTTTTTCTACTTGAATTAAAGTTTTGAATTTGTTTTGTGTTTTTTTAACTTTTCCGTGGAGAAATTATTGTTTCTTGAATTTATATCGTGCGCACTGCTATATTCTTTATATTTTAATACATTAAATAACAAAAGAAAAACGTAAATTTATTTTTATTCTTGATTAATGTTGAATTTGTTCGATTATAATTTATTACGTTTATTTAAGAAAAATAAATAACTTTAATAATGTTAATATTAATTTCATGGAATAGAAACCGAAATAAATTTCAATCAAATTTTAATTTGGTCTAATTATTTAGCTGTTTGTTATAAATTAACCGGAGCAATTGTTTTTGTGCTTGGTTTTTGTTCTGCCTTTAATTTCAGATTCAATTTAATTTTTTTGTTGATTTTAGTGTAAAATTAATGTTGAAATGGTTGCGGTGCGGTGTACACGGAAATTATGAAAAATGGAAACGAACAAGAAGTTTCAGTGAAGCGAGATGGATTTTTTACATAAACTATGGTATATGATTTCCATCCAGGACGTATGGTATGGTTTTACGCTTTTTATGCCAGTTTTATTGTTTGGTTTGTAATGGTCTTACATCAAGTAACTTATTGTTGTTAGTCGCGCCATTGTTAGTTGCAGCTATTAACTTATTTAATCTCTTAATACAGGTGGATAAGCTGCAAAACCTTAAGATTATTGCCAGAGAGTTAAATAATTTTTACGATTTTCAATTAAATTATATATTTTGTTTTAATAAAAATGAAACATAAGTTTTTATTTGACGTTTTGTTAGAATTGGTATTTTAATTGGTTACAACCCAAATGACGGCTAATACGTCATTTTTATTAATAGCATACCACTGGAATTTTTTGCAGTTCGCACTGTTTCTAAATTGTAGTCTTAAGCATCTGTGGGCAGTTGATCAGTTAATAAAACTCTCTTTTAAGTTTCGAGAGTTCTTTTTTATTGTTGCAATCATTGATGTCTATGTCCTAACGATATTTTGAGAAACAGAGAAGTTGCCAATTTTTTTTTTTTCAAATAATGAATTGAAAATTTTTTCCGTCTAAGTTTACTTTGACTGCATTTGCCATTTCGGGTTATTAAATTGCCTACTTTCAAACTGAACTGCGATAGTGGTCAAAAATGAGTTATTTGTGTTTTTCTATATTGGTTTCCAAAGCCACAATGTTTATGTCATTATAGAACATAAATTTCAAATATTCATAAATTTTACCTATGAAGTCGTTAAGTAACATTGTTCATTGTACGTCGGAACTTTGAAGAACACTATTGTGGGCCGAACGGGGTTCACCAGAAAAAGAAAATGATTGTTTTTCTAAATAATTTTTCAACCGTTGGAGTTTGATGAAAGCATAATACTAGATGTAGAGTAGATAAATATTCTGATATACGAGTACCTAGATTTTCTAGATAGGATCCCATCTGTTTGTGGAGTTGTAAATGTATAGTCTAATTCCCCCTTGATTTTTGGGGATAACCCAAATTGATGCGAAGTAAGCACTCTTTGAGTTGTTAATTACCTCGTTTTCGTATATTTTTTAATGCTATTACTACGGTTTTGAATTGGCTTTACTGATTTCAAGTTATTTACTTTTATTTAGGTTCTTGGTAACTTTATTGGATGTAAATAACCGTAGGAATAATTTTAACAATGTGATGTTTTTAATTTTATGTAAGCCGTATATAAGAGCCGAGGAAAGAGAAATACGAGACTTATTCCTACATGCTGTGCTCTCTGGGTAACTCTAATTGAATCAAGTGGATACAGCGAGTTATTGATACGCCAAAACCAATACCGAAACAACGATTGTTCTCCAGGTTAAAGGCGGCTAAAGCATTGATGGAATAGGAGCATGATACCTGCCTAGCCTTTTAAGGCCTTGAGTACAAGAGCATTGATAGTCTTGAAAGAATTTAGAGGATTTTGAATTTGATTTTTTCTCCATCGGTGGATAGAGTAACACATCATCATTTTTAGCATAATCAGTATGCGGGGTTCTGTGAAATTTAAATCTTTGTTATAGGCTTTAAAGCATAAATCGGTTGGATTTCAGAAAATCATCGCATATTATACCAAACAGCTTGCACCTAGTAAACGAATAGAATGATCTCTAAAATGCAATCTACAAGCAAATTCGACGTTAGATCTTACGGAGGCGTCGACATGGACAATGGCCAAATGATTGTCGTCAAAAAATACAATTGCCAAATATTATCTATGTTCAATAGGTTTCATCGCAGTCAACTGTCACGCTAGCGAAAAGACGGTGAATAATATCTGCATGCGATGGATTGAGACAATTGGAGTTTTCAAAAAATAACTGAGTTTTATGAAACCTTGGGTTTTACAAATAAATTATCTTGTTTTTTGTGGGATTTTGAAAGGTTAATTCTATTGGAACGTGTTGTCCACCCTCCAAGAGTTAATCCACATAAATACTATAAAATTGGTTAAGGTGATATTAACGTGAGTCCAACCCGAGACAGTATTTTTGTAGTGTGATTTTTATTCTTAAAAGGCATCAATATTACCGCATCAAGTGTATTCCTCCAATATTGATTGAATTTTGGAATTTCATTTCATGGCGAGAGGAACATGAACAGAAACAATAAATGAAGTAATCTCAAACTGAGATTAAGAAGTGTATTATATAAGCGAGAATTGTAATTAAACAGTGAACAGTGTAAGTTATAAGAAGTAAACAATTTAAATTTAAACGCGAGTGTTCTATTTGAAAAATCCAGTACGAATCGCTATATGGAACGAAGAGACTATTTATGGACATGCGAGACAAGATGAAGGCGGTTTAACTTCAAATGGAAGCACAATTTGCGTAACTACGACTGAATAAAGGTGGTCAATTTGCTGGGCTACCTAAAAAACAATGCACCCGGTTGGCAGAATTACAACCAGGATGAGGTGGACGGTTTGCTGAATTTCACCAGAAATACAACCAAATTCAGCACGCCCAAAAGGTTTAAATTATCGTGCTTAGAGAAGAAATAAAGTCTCTTGGAGAAAAAGTGGATAGCCAGCTAAAACAATTAGAAGGAATCGGACAGAAGCTTGAAAATAAAATTAAGTACGTGAATTTCTGCTTTGAAACACACACATCACAAACTGTTGGAGATGATCAGCTAAATAAAATATTTTTAATAGAACCAGTTGCCGAAAGCTCAAAAGAAGTTTTGAAGCCTCCGAGATAAGCTACATGAAAATTTTCGAAAGAACAAGAAATCAGTAATTGAAAAAACACGTTTCCGCTTCAAGAAAC
The DNA here is from genome assembly GCA_963691935.1 of Nephrotoma guestfalica. NCBI lineage: Eukaryota > Metazoa > Arthropoda > Insecta > Diptera > Tipulidae > Nephrotoma > Nephrotoma guestfalica. The sequence continues at coordinate 280,512,145 of OY829914.1, forward strand.
AACCAATAACAGAAGAAATCTTGTAGTTCGGCTTATCAAATGGCGAAAGATTTTTTGGAGTAGTCCAGCAGAAAATTCCAGTAAGATTGTTGAGAGTGAGTCCGACAGTAGAGATCACTGAAGATAGTCAGATCCAGATTAGCTGCGACAGAGAAATGTGCTAAGGAGACACGCATTGAAGTTGAGACGGAGGAGTGCTGGAATGTGACGACTGACGGAGCAGAGAATTAACCAGATAGGAAGTGGCCGTTATTGCAACGTAGAGGATCAACGACTTGGTGCGACCTTGCACATAGTGAAAAGGAATATCTCAAGAGGTTCGCCGTATTTGGAAGGGTCCATTCAAAATTGTTAAGGGGAACAACGATAATATGTATCGGATACAAGGAAACCTCAGAGGTTCACAAAAGTCGTTAAATGCGATAAACTGAAGCCATACGACAAGCGACGTGGCTGTTAGGGACGAACAGATTTAAGGTGGGGATAATGTTACGCATTCTCCTCTACAAATGTATAACACTTTGCGCTAGAGTGGTCAATAGTCATTAAAGAAAATACTGGAAATAACAAGGGCGTTAATAGTCAAGACCGGAGAATTTATGACAACCTCGACGATTACAACTACTTGCAAGTGATTTACTACTTGCAAGTGATTTGAACTGTTGAAGAAGTTATCGGTGTTTGTTGGTGTAAATAAAATTTGTAGTGTAGAATTAAATTGAAATTTTCGTAAATTTCTTAGATTAAATCCTTGTATTGATGTCATTTAGTCAAGCAGTTACGTTTTGTGGTTCTCTACTTTGCAATAATATTGACGTAGTTTTTTTTTATGATTGGGTATACTGTTGTTAAATTTGGCAATGATGTACTCTGTACGTTAGATTCCATAAGAAGCAAATGGTTGAGGTTTTTCTAACCAAAATTTAAATTGATTATCATAGAGTGGGCAGGAAATTTTAAAAATATTCTACAGGTATAAGGCAGGCGTAATCCTAACATTGACAATGAGATTTGTTTTCAAAATAACACGACAATTTTGGCTAATTTTAAAAATTTGTATAGTTTACATTTTTTTGTTGAGTGGTTTTTTTTCGGTATACACGAAAATATTTTAAATTGGCAAATAAATGCATGGCTCTATGCATATATTTTTGTATATGGCTATCTAAACGTATTATCAAGTTTAGGACACGGGGTCTAGGGGGCATTTGCAACTCCGTGTAATACCTATATATCTTATGCTTTAACACCAAGCCGAACTTAAAATTAAACATATACGTTTGGTTTACTAAAAACTCACGTGTCTTTCAAAGAAAACCTAGGTATCCGCAACCGAGTTGCTGTTTGGTGGCTAATACGGCGAACGTGCTTGGTTGTCTGCATCCTTAGTGTCTTTTGGCGCTATAAAGCCTAGATGAATTGACTACAAAATTTCATACTTAGGCTTTTTACATAAATTGAGGGATCTTAGTAATTTTTGGTCGAAATCGGCCCACTGAAAGTGGCAGCTTCTATAAGAGCTTTTCCGGTTTGTGCAATTATTTTAAAAAGTACACCATTTATGAGAAAAACGGTTAAGAACTAGAAGATTATAAAATAATTTTGGAATAATATCGCCTCAGACCGATTTCCCTAAATTAAAACAGAACTGGCCATTTTTAGCAACAACTGTTTTTAATAAAAATTCGCTGTACAGCTTATACGGATTGATTAATCGGGATGAAAAGATGTTTCCATAAATTTGGAGGTTCCAGTGATGTTTCACCAAAATCGGTCCACTGAAAGTCGCATTTTCCAATGGAGCTTTTTTGTTTTTTGCACATATTTTGAAAAGTGAAACGTAAATGTTACGGAAATGCTTTTCAAACAAAAGGATTATAAATTAAATTTGAAATAAAATTCAAGATCATTATTTAAATTTTAACGTATACGGTGAATCTTGATTGGCGATAATGTAGGAATAAGTTTAGTGCAAACATTTTCAAAACAAAGTTAATTGTGGTAAAAGTTCTAAGAAAATATTTTTCCCAATTCTCTATTCCCAGGCCAAGCCAGAATAGGGGCCACAAGGGCTAGATTCTGATCAGGTGTTACTATTTATTAAATTAGTACTAAAAATCGAACTGCTGATCCGCATCTTTTGTAATTCGTTTTTGAAAGTTAGGATGCTAAGGTCCTTATGTATATTTTTGTTTTTATCTCTGGTTCGCTCCTGTAATCATTTTGAGAATTTTTGACTGTGTTCGTTGGACAATTACAATATGCGAATTTGAGGTTGATTGCCATAATTGGAGCCAATAGAAGTTTGTATTCTAGATAAATGGTTGAATATTTCCCTCCCCCGTGCACTTTATCAATTTTTAATTTGATCTTTGGTCTCGTTTAAATTCAATATGTTTTCGCCAAGTAATCGTCGGTCCAGATGGACGCCTAAATATTTTGCTCCATTTGATTGAAGGATTTGTATTCCATTCATTATGGCAGGCGGACAATTAAGCATATTTAATATGCATGTATGTTAGTTACGTGGGTCGAATTCTCTTCATTAACTTTTATTTTCCATTTTCCGGCTAAAGGCCATGTTTCGATGTCATAAATATGTTGTTGCAGAGTTTCGGATGCCGTTTGTGGATTTTTATGGCTATTTATACGATTGCTGTATCATCTGCGAAAGTAGACGTCATAATTTCAGAAGAGGTTGGTATATCTAAAGTTAAAATTAAATTTAACGTTGGACCAAGCCCACGACCTTATGGTAAATGTTTTTCTCGCCTGATTTAGAGGTATTATAGTTGACATAATATTTGCGATTTGACAAATATAACTTCATAAGTTGGTAAATGTCTAGCAATTTAAGATTAATTTTATGAAGCAGACCTTCGTGCCAAACTCTATCGAATACTTGAGCAATATCCAAGAAGACGGCGAAGTAGTATTTTTTTTCTTCGTACGCGGACCTTATTTCTGTAGCTGCTCAGTGCACTTGCTCAATGGTTCCGTGCTCGGCTCTGAAACCAAATTGATGATTAAGGATGATATTTCGTATTTCCAGTTTAATATTTTCGATAGTAGTATTTTCGAATATTTTCGATATAATTGGTAGTATAGGCTTATTGGTCTATATGACGAGACTTTGGTAAGATCCTTGTCAGGCTTCGGGATAATTATTATAGTTGACAATTACCAGCACTCAGGGATATATCTTGATTCGTAAATTGAATTCAATATTTGAGCCAGTCGTCCAAGGGTACACTCAGACAGTTGCTTAAGCATTTCACTTGTAATCAATCATACCCAGCGGCTTTCTATAATTGAATTTGATGTGCAATAATAAACATTACTAATGGTTTCTTTGTCTTAAATTTTCTCACAGGTCAGATTGCTACATTTTCTGTTTGAACCATCGATAATCCAAGGTTTGGAGTGAATACACTTTCAAAGTAATCAGCAATGGCTTTAGCTTTTTTTCGTCACTCCTAGCCCATTCACCCAATCACCGTTAGAAAGACGAATTGGTGGGTTCATGTGACGCCGTTTAAGGTGGCGTTCCATAATGAATAGTTTGTGTGCGAATGAGGAGATAATAATTCTTTTTGTAGCAGGTTTTGTAGTTTTCTTTTAGCCTGATTAAAGTTTTGTCTAGCATCTGGCTATCGATTAATTTAGCAGATGTGTCTTAAGCGACGTTTCTCTGTTAACATTTTTTCTATTTCAGCGGATGTTATGGTGTGTCTTGTGACAGGCGGATTGATAATTGAAAGTTTGGTCGAAATCGGACCACCGGAAGAGAAAGCTTCAATAGAAGCTTTTTTTGCAAATATTTTGAAAATTATTTCATTTATAAGGAAAACCACTGTGAACTAAAATATCGTAAATTAATTTTGCAATAGCACCAGTCCAGATCAGTTTTCCAAATTTTAAAAGAAAATAACGATATTTGACAAAAAATTGTGAAAATTTACGAAGAAAAAATTAAAATCAAACAGATTGGAATTAAACTTTAACCCAAATTAGTTCAGATCATTTTTTTAGTTTTACCAGAAATGATTAGTTTTTATTAAAAAACTTTTTTCATCAAAATTTGGCATTTCTACAGTGAACTGTGACGAGTTGACTACTCGGAAAAAGCTTCATACTTTAACCTTTCCGATTTATTGGGAGATCCTTGCGCGATCCATCCTTGGGGTTGAAAAGTTTAGCATTTACAAAAAACTAGAAAAAATTAAAAGATTTTAATACTTTTAAAAATTAAATCTTCAACCAATAAGAGTTAATTTGGTAGCTTTTCTGAAATTTAAGCATGGATATTGTTTTTCGTGTATAAATTCGTGGTCAAAGAAAGCCAAGTGTTGGTAGATAATGTAATGGTTTAACACTATGAATATGGCTTACCTGCAGCGATGCTTTGTTCCTAGCTAAGGAAAATACACGATTAAACAAACCCAGTATAAAGGCAATGACCTGTTAAGACGATAAATCGGATTGATTAACAAATATGAATTTTTAAAAGTTTATAACAAAAATTTGATTTAAAATTAGTTAGCCACAATAACATTTCGCGTCCATTAATATTCTATAGCAGATGAATACAGAATATACGCTATATAATATATTCATTATGCACATAACCCTATTTTTTTATTAAATTATAAAAAAATATTAAACAACATAGATAAAAAGCCAAAAAATGTTATTTAGGGATATGTTAGATACAGGAAAAATTGCTGATTGCTGAATCTATAAAATTAAATCCTATTATTAACAAAACAATACAAAAATTGGTGAGCAATCAAAAGGATTTACACTAAAACATAAAAAAGGTAAAACAAACAAGCACGTTGCTATGCTGGGTATAATGGAGAGCTTTCATAAACGAGCACAAACTTTTTTGTGCTTTTAAAAAATTTCAAACTTTAGATCGTGCCATTGCTACCGTGTATGCATACTCGTATTTTAACACAATACACGTACAAACCGTATATGTGTTTTGGATCAAAATTTTTATTATGTACTGGTGGTTGTAACAATATCAATACAGGGATTTGCATAGTAATTAATTTTTTTTTTGTAGCAATTTTTTTAAACATATTTATTTATTTTTGTTTGTCATTAAATAGAATTTTATAATGACTAATTACGTTAAAAATAAATACTGTGTGCTTTATCTAGCTTGGAACAAAGAAAAAAAATTAAATTAATTTTTAATACAATATATAGAGCTTTGTTTAAAGCCTGAGCTTTTTGTGTATGTTTAAAAAATTTTGTGTGTTGTCTGTGTATCGTGTACATGGTACATAGCAAAAGGACCAAATTATATGGTGATGAGCATTTTCTCGTTTGAACTATTTTGTCAATGTATTACTCGTACCTATATAAGAGTACAACCAAAGCCAATACAGCAAGTAGGTATACATAAAATTTTAATTAAAATTAAATTATTTGGGTTATTTATGGATCATGGATTACAAAAAAAAAATAATATTTATTAATAAATAATCGTTTGAGTAGGAATTATATATTCTACGGAAATTGCTATATCATAATGTGGAATTTGTACCGAAATCCTAATTAATAAGTTGATTTGAGTTTAGAATTGGGTACGCAACAAATTATTAACAAAGAAATAATAAAGTTTTATTTTATAATTTTAAATTTTTTTTAATAGGATCAATATGTTATTTATTGATTAAAAAACTTTTTGGTTTAATTTAAAAACCATTAATGTTTCAATAAATATTTTTTGGCTCTTTTGTGTTACGGTATAAAATTTATGATGGACTTGAGGTCCCCTAGAGTTTTACAGGTCATTTAATATTTTCGAATATGCTATTTTATTGATTTTGGTATACATATTATTATAATTATGCTGGGTACATGGTGTGGGTGTATCATGTTACTCGACCTATTTCTACATTTTACAGAAACAAAAATCTCGTAAGCAAACATCGCTTCACGTACCATTAAGAAAATTCATGCAAAATTGATTTATTAAATATTTAATTACAATTAACCTATAATCATGAGGAAATATAATTTGAGTTTAATGAGAAGGGTGAAATTTTAGACTAAAATTTGGAGTAGACAAGGAACAAACTTAAAAACAATCGATGTTAATCTTTAAGATGCATTTACGACAATTTATAAATTTAATAAAATTCTCTCAATCCGATTTGTATATCTAAAACAAAATGACATAACCTTTAATACTTTTACTAAAAAGTAATTTAATTAAACTTTAACTAAGATAGCACATCAATAAAAGTTTACTAAAAATCTCAAAGAATTTATTTAAAACAGAGTTGAACTTAACTAGGGAAAAGGCGAAATCTTTTTAATTGAGCAGAGCCTTTAACATACTCTTATAGACTAGTATATTTAAAACTGGGTCCTCTGATAAACATAGAAAGTGGTTTTGTAGCACATTCATCAAATGATTTATGATTGTCCGAAGAAAAAAAACGTGCCAAGTCCACAAGAGTTTCCATTCTTAAAGAAAATTACGGCGCATTTGTAAGAGATTCTTAAAAATTTGGGAAAAAATCTGATTAATTCCTTTTCAAAAGACATAATCAGAGAGTTTTGATGGTTCAAAAGGTTCAAAGAAGAAAACTCTTCTCAAATTTTCCGAAATAATAATCCATTGCAGTAGCTCTTCGACAATCGTTAGCCTACTCTAAAATGTTTTATTCAAACTGGTTCAAGCCAAAAAATAAAAAAAATAACAACAAAGAAATCACTCAAACCACACTAATATTTAAATGTACTCAACCGTTGCTACAGGTTTTATTGAATTTAACTAAATTAAAATTAAATTTTCTTTCTCATTTTTTCGAGCTTTTAATTCTTTAATTTTCAATCCGTCCACAGTTCGGACTCGGCTTGGTGCAACGCAAACTTTTCCGTAGGCGGAAGGCTTATTTTAGCGTAACATAGTGGTGATGAGGGCCACAATAGTATCAAAAGTAACCTTCTTCATTCTATTCTTCCATAGCTATACTTTGCATCAAATTCCTTGCGTGTAGATGCCAGTACTACCAAAGCCAGTGAGGACTTTTGGCATATCTTGCTGTAACATCTGGGTCCTCCGGAAACTTTTTCATATGATGTGGACGATGTATCCCATTGCTCCATTCTCTAAGCAATCCTCAAAGTCAACATTGGATAGCATAACCTCAATATTCACGGAAATATCCAATTCCTTTCGCAAATCTGCTGTCTTGTTCATGTTTGTTGGTGTTATTTTCCCTAAACAAACTTTTTCCTTGTTTCTTGTTGCGTCAATCAGCAAGTCTAAGCCTTGATTTTCAATATATCCATTTTACTTCCTTTTAAGTAGTAAACAAGAAAGTTAAAAATGATGTGGCCAACACCTGACTTTCTTTTACCACGAATGTATACGTACATGTATACATAATCTCGACTGCGTAACTGTTGATTTCTAAAGCGAAAAAATTAATTTACCGGACGGTAAAAGAACAAAAAAATTGTTTTCCCCTGCTATCTGTTCTGGGGCCAAGGCTCTCCCAACTCTTTCGCGGTTTTCTTATTTACGTCGTTACCTTTACGCCTGTATTGGCCAATTTGAGGACGTACGGATATACGTAGGTCCGATTTTATTACCAACTGCATATTGCATAGCTCCATGCCAGCCTATATACTGGCATGGAAGATGGGTCGGTCCATGAGTTTTGCACTCCGACAGTGGGTCATAGATGTGTTCCTTTTCATCACAAATCGTAATTTGTTGATGAAAATTCCCTTTGCATCGTGCCCCTCTCAGGATTCGAACCCGGTGCCTCCCGATCCAAACGCCAAAGCTTTAAGACTATGCCATTTGGTCGGTAAGAAAAAATGTTATCTCTGCTTTAATGTCAGAAAACCAACAAGGTCAACCATTGTTGGTAGAAAATCTTTAAATTTGTTTAAATCTTTTAATTCTTTGCCGTTTTTTGTAAATGTTAAATTTAATAAATAACATCATTGCAAAAATTTAAAAATTTTCATTGAAGCTGCTACTTCTGGTACACCGAGTTCCACCAAATTTTGCAAGTATTTACAAATTAATGAAAAAACTTTTGGAATGCAATTTTTTTTCCGAATGGTAAATTGTCCTGTACTGTATGTAGGGATGCCGTATTTTGAGGTAATACAGATTTTTTAATCAAAATCGTCGTACCGGTAAAATTTAAAAATTATCTGAACTAAACTTTTTAGAAATTTGATTTACAATCTTTTTGTCTTAATCGTTCTTTCGTAATTGTTGTATGCTTTTTAAAAAATTTCCATAAAACTAAAGCTCCTACGCAGTTATTACTTTTGGTGAACCGATTTCAGCCAAACATCACTGGCACCTTGCAATTTATGATAAAAGTTTCATCCTGATCCATCAATCCAGGTTGCATCGAGGTCGACTTTTGACTAAAACTAGTTTTTTTTGTCAAAAAACTACATTTTCGCTTCAATTTTGCTAAACTGGTCTGAGCCAATATTGTTGCAAACTTAATTTTAGAATTTTAATTGTAATCATTTTTCTTGTAATTTTGCAAAACGTGAAAAAGCTTTTATGAAGATGCCACTTCCAGTGGATCGATTTTATTCAAAAGTTATTGGGATCTCCCAATTTATAAGAAAGCTTAACTATGAAGTTTAATCCTACTCAGTTACTCTGTTTGGGCTGTAAAGATGACACAAATACACATACAGACACGCAAACAGAGATATTTTAAACACTACCTTTTTGACTTCTTTTTGTTTCTGTAGCTTCTCTTTAGACCAAACGGATTGGCTGATCGGAATGAAGCTTTATCCTTAGGCTTTTGTAATAAATTGGGAGATCCCAGTGATTTTTGATTGAAATCGACCCAGCGGAAGTGGCAGCTTCCTTAAGAGCTTTTTGTCGTTTGTAACTATTTTGTAAAGTATATACCATTTGCGAAAAATGATTAAAACAAACGGATTGTAAACTAAATTTCAAACAAAATAAGATCACATCATTTTTTAGATTTTACCGGAAATGATGACCTTGAAGATTTTCAAAATTTAAGCTGGAATAATGATTTTTGATTATGCCAGATAGCTTTACAAAAATTCGGGTAAGTTAGTTTAATTTTTCGCGTTAGAAATCAAGATGCATACATCTGTGGTAAAAGAAATCCAGTTGTTGGCCACAATTTGTTCACCTTTCAATTTTTTGTCACGTAATGGTAACGAATAATTTTGTTCTTATTTTCAACTTGCTTGATTTTAGTATAAATACGCGGCGTTTTCTTAATTAAGAACTATCCTTTGACTTAAGCAGCAGCTTGTGGCATTAGTACAGCCAAATGGGGTGGATACTTCAGGTCAATTTCTCAAATTCTCAATGCGCTCAGTTTTTCTGCGATTACACTATCTTCTTGCTGTTACATTCTACGTGTCAGCTCTACTTATTTGAACGTTCACCAGAGGTGTGAAGCAGGTATTAATCTTCGTGGTTGACTGGAGACGTGATGTACAGTAACAAATGGTAAAGTTGCATCATATCGCCGAGAAATGGTTCTTTAATAATTTCAAAGAGTTCATCAGCACAATTGAACTGTTCCAAGTGCGAATCCAGATTTTCGCAACAGTCGAACATCATGCATAGATCCTGGTTCACCAAAGTGGATGTCAATAAACCTTTTTCCTGCGCATTTACGACTCCTTGCAACGCTGTAAAACTTTTTTCTATTACAATAGGCATCTTGGTCACTTTTGGGGGAGTTAGTCTTGATTAGTTCTTTCTCGACTCATTTTTATAATTGTCCGTTGTATATAGTAACCCAGTTGCATTAAAATTGCGGAGTTGGAATGACATGTTGTGCATTATATTTTTTTGGTTAATATTTAGTCAATTTTGATAAGGAGCATTGGTTTGGTAAGTGTTTCTTTTTATTTATATAATTAAGTGAAATAATTAGACCAGTGATTGTTTGTAAGGCAATGCATTATATTACCGTTTTCAGAATAAATATTTCGAATAAAATGTAGTAAAAGTTAAATAAAATGGGTGCCAATAGTTGATACCACATAATGTTAAATTCCAATTATTGGCACGGGGAGCCGATAAATGAATTTTTTGCACTACAATAATAGGCACTGCCAATAATTGTACCTAGTGCCAATAATACAGTGAAATCGTTAATTTTTAGAAATTATGCCGCGAAAAAAGAACTCTTATGACGAGTGCCAACTACAAAAGGTCCTTGATGAGGTGAGAGATTTTAAAATTTCAAAAAAATCGGCAACCAAATTATATTGTATCTCGAGGTCAACGATTCAATTTAGATTGGGCCCCAAATTCACGAAAATCCGTCCAGGCCCATCAACAGTATTGGCTGAAGCGAAGGAGCTAGCAATCGTAGACTGGGTTTAAGTATCCCAACGAAAAGGTTTCCTTAAAGGGAAGGAAGATATTCTTCATGCTGTCAAGGATCTTCTCAAGGAAAATAATCGGGGTCATCTTTTTGGTGAAGAAAACTTGCCTGGAAAAGGTTGTTTTCCCTCATTCTTAAAGCGACATACTTTTAAGAGTACCAGATCTTGTTTCATCTGCTAGTGCTAATGTTGCAGTTACCCACATATTGAAATGGTTTGACTCCGTAGAAAATTATTTATTGGAGAATGATTATTTTTCCATTTTGAGCGATTCCAGCCGCATGTTTAATGGAAATGAAACAAATTTCATGCTGTGCCCTAAAACAAAAAGTGTTTTAGCAGCAAAATATCTACGAAGTTTTTAGGGGCTTCGCAAAATCAAATCTAATCGTCATGTTTTCGTACTCAGCCTCTGGAATCATGACTCCACCAATGATTATTTACCCCTACAAACGAGCGCGAGAAGAAATCAGAAGCACGGTTCCTGATACTTGGAGGGCTATGGGATTAGCGAAAACGAATGGATGACTAAACAAACTTTTTATGAAAATAATTCGAAAATTTTTATCCGCATCTTCGAAATAACAAAATTTAAGGCCCAATTATTTATTTTCTAGAGAGACACAGCACTCATCTTACTTTACAAGTTAGCCAGCTTTGCATCCAATTGGGTATTATATTAATTGCTCTGTATGCAAACTCAACTAGAATTTTGCAGCCAGCGGACGTAGCAGCATTTAAACCGCTGAAAAATGCATGTAATATCTCAGTGATAGAATGGAAGCGTAATAACCCTAGCAAAAATCTCACCAGGGACATATTTGGTCCTTTATTAAAAGAAGTTGTAGAAAAAACGGTATCTACCGATACTTTGACTTTGGAAGGGATTTAAGGCATGTGGCCTTTTTCCCTGGAATAAGTATGCCATAAATACGTCCATGTGCTTAGGTAGACCCTCAGTAGCGCATTTTCAAAATATTAAAAATTCGGATGACACAGATGCTTTTCATGAATGCTGTACTATTTTAGGTACCAAAAAAGTAGCAATGTTGGAAACACTTGATAACGCTGCAGATATTGAAGATATGTGATTATGAAAGATGACATATGATTTTATGATTTTGTAACTTTACATGAGATTTATACCTATCTTAAGTTTAATAAATTTAAAAGAATGGTGGAAGGAAATGCGGAAAACAAAGGTTCGCAGACGGATATTCCATCACTCTCGTCAGAAGGCATTACTGGTATAGATATTGAATTTGTTTACTGCGACCAAGTAATTGAAAATGTAAATGATGTTGAAAACATAACCATACTCAATGACCCCGAATCAACAGGTATTCCTCAACTAGGACAAATTTCGGTTACTCAAAACATACACCGTCATTAATGATAAAATTGACTGGTCTTCAGAAAATAGTTTAACCGTTAATGGGAACACGGATATCCCAGAAAAAATCCAATAAACTTTGAATTTGTCACTTCTTCCTGCACTAAATTAACTCCAAAAACACAAGCAAATACACCCATGGAGGACATATTAGGCTGGCCGCAGACACCATTAAGAATGGGTTCAAAAGTTCAAAAAGACAAGAAGAGTTTTGGTATTACCAACTCATGGAAAAAAGATGAAGAAAGGCGAAAGGAAAAAAAGGGAAAATCGAATATCTCAAAGAAGAAAGAAAACCTTAAAGAATTAAGAAGAAAACACTTAAAGAAAAGGGAAAAATTACAAAAAAAAATTCGAAGGCGACATCAAGAACCAAACAAAAAACCCAAAACAAAATTGCAAAACTTTTGCCAACTTCAAAAAAGATATAACGAACCAACGTACACAATAACATCCGGTACTATTGCGTCATTACAATATTGTTCAACAACAAAAAGTGTAGCGGAAATCCAGAAAGAGTCCAATCCACCACCTCATATGCAAAAACTTTTGTCGCCTGAAATAAATTTGTATAGGCTCGGAACAAATTTCGTATGTCATCCCCCGTCATAAATTTTGTGCAATCATAACACATTTTCCCACTATGTACGGAATTTGTTCCGAATCCATCCATGAACTCGGATCGGAGAGGAAAAGTTCATGATTTGCGATAAGTTCTCGACCTTGATCTTGGACAGGAGCATAGGTTCAAGTGGATAGTTGGATTGTCGTCATTTGCGTGAACTTGTGCGTGAACTTGCACCATGGGTGCAGTGTATGAATATGACACACTTAGTTGTCAATTAGAAGAAGTATGGCGGTCGTGTTGTGACCTTCGGATGCAAGCTGTCACTTTCTCTGAAGTGGTCATCTATGTATTGCTTCTACTGTGATTATAGCGTCGGCACCATGCTCGAAATTTTGAGTTATAGAGAATATAACTTTGGCATATTTGAGCGGTCTATTTATGGTAGATGAGTGTTCGTGGGACCGTGCAATTGAGTGTGTTTTTTGGAGTATTTTGGGATTGTTTATTTCTAGGAAGAGTGTAGTATGATATCCCATGTTGATGATTGATGAGTCTCCGATGTCGCAGCCACGTCGTAGACTCAGTTTATGTGTGATGCTGGCTTGTTTATTTCTCCGATTATTATTTTGTTTAGTTTCTGTAGTAGTAGGTTGGTTTCGAGATGTCAACATTGCGGGTTTGAGGCGGTAAATAAATGTTTAATAGTAAGAATTAATAATTTTATAAGAAATGGTGATTAATTTGGATTTTGAGGGGCACCCTGTTTATTTTCTAAGTTACAGCGAATACTAATCATACTAATCAGCAACTTATAGCTAATACTGATCAACTAACTTATAGTTCAATTATATTGTAAACAATAATATTATTAACTCCCGAGAAAACTACTAATAAAATTAAATCTTGAAAATATTGCTACTTACTTTTTATATCTTGAAGAACCATGGAATTTCTTAAATTTAAACTAATTTTTAATTTTGGGAGAATTTACAATAATATATGATTTAGGTATAGTCATTCAAGTATGTTAGTTTAAGTGTTTGGAGCACATTTGGTCAAATAGGAAGCCGAAAAGTATTAACTTAGCATTGCATTTCAGGGAATCCCCAAACATACGAAATAAGAATGATTTTTTTTCTATGTAGGTTACTGATATAGATAAGCAATTAATGAAAATATACCCTTAGAAACCCTTAAGAACCCATATCCTTTTTTCCTCTAGTAGATTTAAACCGTGTTGTCTTATGCCGTACGATACACGATAGCTAGATGTCTAAAACCGGGTAGTTCAATCCTAAAAAACGCTCCAGTCAATGAATAATTAAAATACATGTAATTCGCTACTGCTCACCCTTGAGTGTTGGAAACAACTAATTCACCCCTGCCACCCCTCTCAGTTGCTGTATCATTATTACCCGATGTGGCATACAAATTGGTTAAGGTTTACAACAGTTTCTTCGTTATGTAGGAAAATTAAAAATGGAATTTACATTTTCAGCATATAGGAGACACCATAAATTAACGATTTCATATCACTAAAGTATATTCGAAGCAAAGATTCATATTTTTAAAATTAAATGAACAGAAATCAAATTTCTATAATTGGTCTATAATTTATTTACCGTTTTTATCTAACCCAGTTAAGATTATTTTAGTTCAATGACATGATACATTAGCCTAATTTATAATAAGCATAAAGCTTACACGTGAAATGTATCAAATTTCAAGAGACGTGTGTCGGTGCATAAAAAATATTTAATCCATAAAATAAAATTTCAAAAGATTCAAGTTACATAAAATAAAATTAAAAAATTTAAAGTTAGTAAGAAATTCCAAAGTCGAGCTTTTAAAATATGTACTCATAAATACTAATGCAGAAACGCCAAAGTAAAAATCGTGCTTTTAACATCATATATGAGATTATATTCTTATTTTTTTTATCTTAAAATTTATTTATATCTTCCTATATACATATTTTGTTATTTTATTAAAAAAATAAAATATTAGATATCTTGTTTTTAATTTCGTCTCTACACGAGAGAGATAAGAAGTTCCAGATACCTCCAACCCCCAAATATGTCGCTATATATTTTTTTAGGGTTTCTTTAATCATATAATTCAAACGAAACAAAAATTTAAAGCTCGTGAGAAGTGGAGCTTTTTGCCAAATTTTTCCTAATAATTTAACTTTTTTATGAGTTTTTTTGGGGGATTTTGTTTGTAAATAAGTCTGAATGATTTTTGTGAAGATATTTATATTTTTTTTTATTTTTGTTTGCTTCACAACAAAACAAAAAATCTAATCGTTTTATTTTTCAATCAACAGTTCAGTGATTTTTCCGCACATTGGATTGGGATGTACAGTATATAAAGAAACAACCCATATAGATTGAGATAATATAAAATTGATTTTAAAAGATAAAATTGATTCGGTTAATATTTTTTTGTTTTGTTTGTTTGGTGAACCTAATCAGTTTATGTGGTTAATTTATTTGTTAAATACGACGGAAAAATCATTTTCGTTTAATACTCAACAACAAATAATTTTTTGGGGATTTTGTTTTTCATGGGGCAATTATTATTACATCATGGGGTATTTGGTACAATGATAAAATTTGACATTGAATAGCACTATAAATATGTTCCAACTAAATGCTTAATATCACTGAAATAAATTAAGAAACAATTTATTTATTAAGGGTTTTGTAAAAAATGAATTTCGCTTTGATCGTAATTTGATTACCTTAAAACTTTTAAAGCTTCCAAAGTGTATAAATGGTGAGGTTTGTTATAGTGGAGGTTATAAGAGGATTGCAAGTGTTGTACTAGCTCGAAATCTTGAAGTTTGTCATTTAGGATTTTCTAAATCATCTTGTTTATAATTTTAAATAGTGCTAGCTCATCCATATTAGTTCTTCTATGATAAAGAGAAGTCAAATTTAACTGAGCTCTCATTGGAGTTTGTAACCATTAGAGAGCGCGGGTTATAGGCGGTGGATCGGGGAAAGCTCATCGGTTTCCAGGAATACTGAAGAGTGGACACGAACTAAAATACTCCCCGCGGACCAAACAGATGTTACATACGAGGAAGATAAACTAGTTACCAACGAATTGAATCAATGAGCAAATCACCAATTGTGTCTCCAGAAAACAATTAAAAAAGAGGAATCTCACCAATCTGATAAAACTCACGAAAGTGTAGAATAAAGGATATAAGGAAGTTCATCAATTTAAATGAGCTGCAATATCAAATATCATTGCTGGGTGCACGGTAAATAGAAAATCTATGATAGATGACCATTAGATTGTCTGGTTTTACGAATTTCAGTTAAAATTCAGTAAAATTTTTGTAAATAAAAAAGTTTTGTTTTCTAGTTAAATTTTAAAGTGAATGTACTAGATTATCAGTCAAAATAAAACCAAAATAAGAATTTTAATAAGTTCTAGTTAGTTTCTAGTTCTAGTGCTTATTATACTGGAAACTCTAGTTTTTCCTAGCTCTAGTGATATCTGGTAAAAAATATTAAAAAATTACAAGATAATTTCTGTACGGTTCTATAATGGTGTGTAGTTAATTTGAATTCTTGCAAAATTCTAGCAAAATTCAATTACCCATATATTTTGAGATTGAAATATGTTTTCTATTAAATTTTACGGGAATTCTAATACCCATAATTAAAATGAACAAATCGCGATAATATCTTACATTACCAGCATTCTAGTAAAAATCTAGTTAAATTCGAAATTTATTGGATTCTCAAAATTCCAATAAAGTTTGTAACTCAAAATGTTCTCACTTTATAGTTAATCATCTCATACTACCTCTCTCACTTCTCTTATACAAATAATATTTACCTGAATTCTAATAGTATTCCAGTAAAATTTAATCGTTTACTAGAGTTGTACGAGAATTCTAGTGAATGTAATCGGGTTTTATCTTTCTTTTTACAGCGATATTGTTTATT
Organism: Nephrotoma guestfalica; assembly: GCA_963691935.1. Taxonomy (NCBI): domain Eukaryota; kingdom Metazoa; phylum Arthropoda; class Insecta; order Diptera; family Tipulidae; genus Nephrotoma; species Nephrotoma guestfalica. Next base: position 280,528,466 of record OY829914.1, read on the forward strand.
TTACCTGAAATCCAGTAAAATTCTAGTAAAGTTACTGAAATATTGCTTGATTTTCGTTTTTTATAATACTGTTGCCGACTCGCTCAAGCCGAAAAATGTCGATAATGCAGATTCGGTTGTAACAACTAAAATTAATCACTCGAAATATGTCGATAATGCAGATTCGGCTGCAACTACTAATGCTACCGGCCGAAAATGTCGATACTGCAGATTGAAAACAACACGAATTATCCGCTAGTAAAAGTCGGTAAGACAGATTCGTATAAGCCAGCCTAAAAATGTCGTTAAATCATATAAATACATTTGGTGTTAAACAGTAATTTTTTCTTTAATCCAAAATGTTTAGTTCGTTGCATTAAATGCATTAAAACTATAATACAAAACTATTTTACCACTGAGACAACTCGAAGAAATATATGAAGCAAAACCTCAAAAATTGCAGGTCAATTTTCATGTAGGGAGTCCGGGAAAACCGATTCAATATATCGCACACAAACAATTTGAAAATTTCTAAAAATTGACCGTTTAAAGTGTCATGGGTGGAAATAGATTCAAATGAAAGGTCTTAGTGATGCTCATACATGGAAAAAATTTCAGGTCAATTTTCTTGTTGGGAGTCCGGGAAAACTGAATGGAAAACATATGAAATTTTTTCCAAGTATGACGATCATGAAGACCTTTCATTTGAATATATTTCTAGCCATGATACTTTAAACGGTCAATTTTTAGAAATTTTCAAATTTAGTGCGAGCGATATATGTAAGAAAAAATTTACCGATTGATAAAAAAGAATATTAAATCGAAGAACAAATTTAACTTCAATATTGTCGATGAGCAGAACCTGGTAAACGTTAAAAACTAAATACATTTTGATAAACTATTATAATGCCTTTTTTCTTAAAAGCAAACCCAGGTTAACACTGATGATCTTAATAAAATAATGGCGACTGAAGAAAACAAAGAAACGATTTTTGATTTGTTCAAAACATCTTTTGGCCAGCGAGAAATCTTGCGTGGAAAATCGGCGTCAGCCACTGAGCTCCTTGAAAATTATTCAAAACTGATGGATTTTAAAGGCGAAATAGTAAGATTTAATAAAACTACTTTAAATATTTTTGTAGTGCCATACAATTATTTTATTACGATTTCAGATTAATCTTGAATTTTAATTATTGGGGAAAAATGAGAATACCATTCAAAATAATTCTCTCGGGTACATTTTAAATGCTAAAAACTTCTGTGCTATAGAAGACGGTAAATCAATTGTATTTCACGCTTGATTCTGTGTATTTTGGTTATAATAGCACTATTATCAAGATTATTCATTTTTGATTTTGAAACTGCCAAAAAGTATGAACACTACTAACTATATTTTTAAATTAAAATCTTTTTTATACTCATTGTCGATTAAGTAACTTCAACTTCAAAATTTGAGCAAGCTTTTTAATCTACTGATCACCTACTTTTTATAAAATATTGACAGATTATTCCTAAGCATTTATATTACTAGCAAACTGAGGAACAAAATTATAAATAATATCAAGCAGCATCAAAATTTAAAAATGTATTGTACTCCTATAGTATACGCCTATAGTATGCAAGCGATTAAATTAGCAAATAATTATAAAGATAAACTTTAGTCTTTAATTAATTTACCTAAACTTAAATCACTGTCATTTACAATTTTACAGAAAAAGAGTTAAGGGAAGCCACAAAAATAAACTAGGCCTAATAATTTTTAAAGCAACGCAATTTCTTATTCAACACAAATTTATTTATTTTTGTTAACGATATAAGGAAAACCTCCATCTGGTATGAAAACAATTAGAAATCCACATCTGTTACCCAACAGCTCCCGATAAGCTCCCAAATGTATTTGTCCAGAATTAGTCATTAAATTATATTGTTTTATATCAAATTTTGAGCAAACTTTTCATTGGTTCCTTATGATTTTTGAGTGAATTTCATCTATGCTCACAATAACAAGACATCACGGCGATTGCACCACAATGCAATCACATAGAAATCACTCCTATGGGTTTAACCTATCAGATGAAGCATGTTTCGTTCCAAGCAAACTTCTCATTGGGTCCTTATTATTTTTGAGTGAATCTAATTTATTCTCACAATAACAAGACAGTTCGGAGATTGCACCACAATGAAATCATATCACTCTTACGGGTTTAACTTATCAAACGAAGCATGTTTCGTTCCCATGTAGATTGGCTCAGTACGTTTTTTTGAGCAAACTTCTTATTGGTTCCTAATGATTTTTGAGTGAATCTCATTTATTCTCACAATAACAAAACATCACGGAGATTGAACCGCAATGAAATCATATAGAAATGACTCCTACGGGTTTAACCTATCAGACGAAGCATGTTTCGTTCCAATGTAGATTGGCCCAGCAGGTTTTTTTGAGCAAACTTCTCATTGAGTCCTTATTATTTTTGAGTGAATCTCATTTATTATCACAATAACAAGACATCACGGAGATTGCACCACAATGAATCCATATAGGAATCACTTCTACGGGCTTAGTCTAGCAAACGAAGCTTGGTATGATACCAGGTAGATTTTCCCAGTACGTTTTTTGAGCAAACTTCTCATTGGTTCCTTATGATTTTTGAGTGAATCTCATTTATTCTCACAATAACAATACATCACGTAGATTGCACCACAATGAAACCATATAGGAATCACTCCTACGAGTTTAACTTATCAAACGAAGCATGTTTCGTTCCCATGTAGATTGGCTCAGTAGGATTTTTTGAGCAAACTTCTTATTGGTTCCTAATGATTTTTGAGTGGATCTCATTTATTCTCACAATAACAAAACATCACGGAGATTGCACCGCAATGAAATCATATAGAAATCACTCCTACGGGTTTAACCTATCAGACGAAGCATGTTTCGTTCCAATGTAGATTGGCCCAGCAGGTTTTTTTGAGCAAACTTCTCATTGAGTTCTTATTATTTTTGAGTGAATCTCATTTATTATCACAATAACAAGACATCAAGGAGATTGCACCACAATGAAACCATATAGGAATCACTTCTACGGGCTTAGTCTAGCAAACGAAGCTTGGTATGATACCAGGTAGATTTTCCCAGTACGTTTTTTGAGCAAACTTCTCATTGGTTCCTTATGATTTTTGAGTGAATCTCATTTATTCTCACAATAACAAGACATCACGTAGATTGCACCACAATGAAACCTTATAGGAATCACTCCTACGGGTTTAACCTATCAAGATGTTTTTTGAGCAAACTTCTCATTGGTTCCTTATGATTTTTGAAAGAATCTCATTTATTCTCACAATAACAAGACATCACGGAGATTGCACTACAATGAAATCACATAGAAATCACGCCTACGGGTTTAACCTATCAGACGAAGCATGTTTCGTTCCAAGCAAACTTCTCATTGGGTCCTTATTATTTTTGAGTGAATTTTATTTATTCTCACAATAACAAGACATCACGGAGATTGCACCATAATGAAATCACATAGAAATCACTCCTATGGGTTTAACTTATCAAACGAAGCATGTTTCGTTCGAATGCAGATTGGCCTAGTTCGTTTTTTGAGCAATCTTCTCGTTGGGTCCTTATGATTTTTGAGTGAATCTCATTTATTCTCAAAATAACAGGACATCACGGAGATTGGACCACAATGAAACCACATAAGAATCACTCATACGACTTTAATCTATCAAGCGAAGCTTTGTTTGGTCCAATGTAGATTTGCTTAGTACGTTTTTTGAGCAAACTTCTCATTGGATTCTTATTATTTTTGAGTGAATCTAATTTATTCTCACCACACCTTAGATTGGGCCACTACGTTTTTTTGAGCAGACTTCTCATTGGTTCCTTACGATTTTTGAGTGAATCTCATTTATTCTTTACCGGACAAGTGGTGCAGTGGTTAAAGCTTCGGCACATGGACCGAGAGGTTCTGGGTTCGAATCCCACCAGAGGCTGAATGCAAAGCAAATTTTCGTCATCAATTACGATCGGTGATGTTAATAAACACAACTAAGACCCTCTGATGGAGTGCAGAATTCAGCGCCGACCAACCGTTCATGTCAATGTACCGGTTGAGATGGAGCTTGCAATGCGCAGGTGGTATACTGTAATAGTGTGAATGGGTGGTGTGGGCGTGAATGAACAGGAGGGTATTAATTGACTTTCAAGGGACATTAAATCCACTGGACAATTAATACTTTCTTTAAAAAAAAAAAAAAAAAAAAACGTCGCAGAACCAATGTGATGTTTGCTCATAAAACGTACTGAGCAAATCCATATTGGAGCAAAACATGCTTCGTTTGATCGGTTAAGCCCGTTGAAGTGATTCCTATAAGGTTTCATTGTGGTGCAATATCCGTGATGTCTTGTTATTGTGAGAATAAATGAGATTCACTTAAAAATAAAAAAATCTGATGGCTGTTTTACTTAAAAAAGTTTAAGTGGATTGTGAATTTATATATAATTGATTGGGCCGATTGGACCGATAATAGTTTTACTTAAAAATCATTTCTTACAATGTGGTAGTTTTCCTCAAAAAACATCTGTAGACATTCGCGTCTTAGTATTACAATTTTAATTTCACTCAAAATTCCTATAAGAAATATTTTAACTCATGAACTTTAGTTTTTCACTCAAACTTCCTATAAGAAATATTTTAACAGTGTGATTTCCAACACAAGCTTATTTATGTTAATTGGTAAAATTAACCTTTTCTACTGCAGTTTTCATGCATACTCACGAAAATATCCTCTTTGGCCTCTATTTTTTGGGCAATTTGCCGAGCACTGCCTCGTCCTATGCCCAGGTTTCTGGCTATATTACTGTAAGAATGTTGCTCAGTTTCTATGAAAGCAGCTGCAGCAGATTTTTGCTTGTTCCTGATGTCCTTTCTGCCCATTGAGTTCGAAAAACGTTGAATTTGATAATGTGACACGAAAATTTACTTTAAAACAATACCGTATACAAGATAAAAGTTGTTAGTAACTTAAAAATTATGGCGTCACGTACACAAAATACAAAATTAAACAAACTATTTTTCTAAGTTAAAGTCTTTGTTAGGAATCGATCTACAAAGAACCACTTTCGAACAACAACTCGAAACTCTCTTTCGAATTAACAAACGTAAGTTAATATTCTTTTCACTGGAAAAAAAACAAACACAGCCCAGATACGTTTACGTGACCGCCCATTTAAATTAGTCATTAACAAGAGCACGAAAGTGTCTGTTTAGTTTTATTATGTAAAAACGTTGAAATGATGAAACTGCGCAAATTTTTTGACCAACGACTGTATAACATATGGACAAATTAGCTCTTCTAACCAGAAACTGTTTTATGATGGCATATTAGAACAATGTTTTAAACATCAAAATATTTCACTCAAATTTTTTATTACTAAGCAGGTTAACAATGTAACATTAGTACGATAATATGTTTGTTACTTCTTAAACATTTCACTCCCCTTATTTTTACGGATATTTAAAACAATAAATTGACTTAACCGAAATAAGCAAACTTAAAAATTTCTCGTACGGCTCCGATGCCACAGTTAATTATTTTTCTCCGTATTATACTGAAGAGGAATCACTTAACGGATCTTAATGTTTAAGCAGATAAACAATAATCTACAAGAGCCGGATATATTTCAATATGTCAAAAACACCTTTTCACTAATACATCTACAGAACAGCATGTACATTATTCGCAAGTGCATAATAATTTATAAAAAACCAATGAACAACTCAATTGATTCCACTATGTTTCGGAAAATTTTATATAAATCTGTTGATAGTTAATATTCAGAATAGCATACTCTGTTACATAAATAGTTTGCGTTCAATTTAATTTGCATATGCTATGTATAACCGAGATAACACCAAATTTATATTCCGCAACCAATATGTATAACATGAAAATCGTACAGCTTCGTACACACAAACAAGAACTGTAAAATAAAATAAATTATAAATCTAGGAAAATTCCACATTTTCACATTAATCTAGTTTTTCCACTTTTCCATTTTGATTTTCATTTCAACGAAAACATATCGAAATAAACTAGAAGCTTTAAAAATTCCTTTCATCCCAGAAAATGAAATTTTAATTTTCTATATCGATTTATGAATTTATTTATTTATTTTTCTTCCATCCAAAAGTTAAAAGCTTTCGATATGACCTTTTGTACACAACAGAGTCAGGATGAGGATCTATAAAATGACGTTTCATATAAGCTCGAATGCCTCTTCGTGATACATCCATAAGTACACTTTTTAGTTTAATTATTTAACGATTACAATATTTTATGTTTCATTTTGTCTTAACCTTCGGAAGCAAGAAAAGTATACACTAGAGAGATGAAAATTTGCTATATCTATGTATATAGCATAGCGTTGAAGAGCATACAACACAACATTATAACATTGGAAGGCTAAATGGAAAACGTTTCGTTTCTCTTTCTGTATTTTATCCATCTTCGTGTGATTTAAGAGCTTTTTACAGCGATTATACATTTTTCTTATTTTTTCGGATCCGCATATTATAACACAAGAAAGTGAGTCGGATAAAAACAAGGAAATTTATTATTATTTTAATAGTATTAATATATTATTTTTTGTAGGAAAATAGTATTAAGTTTAAATATTTCGAAAAGAGGAAAAGCGCACATATGGTAATTTTTAAGAGCTTTTATAAAAATTAAATAACAAACCTTGAACCTATTTGGCTTTAATTTATTATATTCGGTGGAATATAAATAATTTTGTTTAACAAAAATTAATTTTACATCTCGATCTATCATTAGGGTATACATTTTATATATTGGTGTTTTAACCTTTATTACATTATTCTATAAACGAGCTCAAAAAACACTTTGAGTAAATTTAATGTATTTAACCAATTTACTGTATAATCATAACGATTATGTTGTTTTATACTTCCGAGTATTACGCCATAATTAATGTGTTAAAATCAGGCTAGGAACCGATCGATTCTAACCCAAATCAAATTTTATTCTCGAGAAGTGATAGAATATGCGGTAAATCCCTGAAGATGCGAATAATTAAAAAAAAATTATGTGAGGTAATAAAATTGTTCTATTTGTAACAAAACACAAGCGTGGCCAAACAAATAGAAAGTGTCATTCTCCCCAAAGGAAATTTACGGATTATAAGCATAATTACATTTTAATTGCTAACATGCCAACATATCCCTGAACACTCGTATAAAATATCGTGTTTGGAATACACACGCATACAATGTAACCCCCAAAATAATATAAATAAAATTCCATAAAGTAAATAAATCTCGAAATAGATTAAAACACAATACACATACCGAAATTTAATTGTGACATCATCACGGTTAATCTAAATTTATTTTATATGTACGTAACCTTAAAAAAATTATATTAGGATTTAAATTTTGTTAATTTAACAACAACAAATAAAAATAAGTCATCATAATATAAAAGCTCACCAAAATATAATCAAAGTTATTTTTGATAACCTTTCCCACTTTTGATTGTTGCTCATTTTCCCTTAAAAATGAAAAAAAAAATGTTTTGTAAAAGCTTTGTACATTTAATGGTCAATTAAATTGTTCTTTAAACTAAATATAAAATATCTACTGTGCAAGCAAAAAATATTTGTATTCAAATATATAAAAACTTGTGCCCTATACATTTACGAGTATGTTGTCCGGACTATGTAGGAAATGTAGGATAATAAATAATTTAAGTTAAAACTATAAAGTGAACACGTACGTGTGTTTTAATGCTGTTCCATAGTATTTACAAACAAGATCTCTTTTAAAATCTAAAAAGCTTTCAATTAGGTGCAATCAGAATTAAAACATAAAGGGCTTTAGTAACACTTTTAGAATTACGTACATGCAAACTATAAAATATAAAAGCTTCATAAAATATTTAAATTGAAGTAATTATGGCATTATTGGAAAATATCTGTCCATTAAAACTATCAATTTATGTAGTCCATTAGTTGCTAACACAATAAAATTACGAATGATGACAGTAAATCTAGAGTGCAATCGGATAGAACAATTCTAAATTATGCTTAATTCTAATATTAAATTTTAGATATAATTAGGAGATAATTAAATAATGATTTGTCCATTGTATGTTGGGTAATTATAGGCAGTTACCGATTTCATTTATAATTCGAGTTTTTGATTTACAGTCTATTAAGGTCCGAGCGTCGCTCGGTCAAACTTGGTTGAATTGGAAGTATTAAGTACGAAACATTTCGGTTCTCTAGTTTTTAATTTAAATTCTTTAACTTAGCATCGATTTGTTTCCATACATTTTTTCATAAATATTATACTTTTTAAATTATTGGTTGCCACTTTGGATTTCTGCCAAATTTCTCTGGAACCAAATATACCGATTTCAGCCAAATGTTTGTGCTATATATTGGCCGAATTAGGGCGAACTAACAGTTTATTCAAAATAATCGTAATCCGCTTACATTTTCAAAAAAATAATTTAAAGCAGTTTTGTTGGAAATCTAATTTCGAATCCTTTTTATCTTAATTGTTTTTTCGCAAGTGCAATAATTTAAAATATTTACAAAAACCGTAAAAAACAGAAGTTTCACATGAAGTTGCATGTGGTGGGCGAAATTTATTCAAATTAATCAATCCGCCTAGGTTTCAATCGAATTGGATATTTTCATAGTAGCAACTTTCTTCGTTTAAGAAATTTACTCGTTCCACTCACTTTACTTATATTAAAATTCTCTTCAGGAAATCATTTTGGAACCCTGTCCTACGTATAACCTGGAATGAGAGTTGTTTTCCAATCGGTTAAACTTAGGTTTTTCAAAATTAACAATTTTCTCTTTTTTATCATTAATCTGAGTTCCATCCCCTTCGAATGAGAAATGACGTGATTCTATTCTATATAGCAAGACACAACATAACGACTAAACCGGATCACCTCTCAACAATTTTCTCAAAATTTTGACCCAGTGCAGTCTTTTCTGGAATATACGATTTCTCAAATCTTTTATTAAAATCGATCGAACCGATTTTTTTTAAATAGAGGTCCGTATCCTATTTAAGAAAACAAATTTGAATTTAGAACTCATCTCACTCAAAAACCTTTCTCAATATTTTTTAAAAATCATTTGACTCCAATCAAGACCCAATTCTAAGCAACTTGGTACAAAATCGCACAACATGGTATACATGACACAACATTCTGTAACATGACGCACCATACCAAAACAACACCCAACATCCTTCAATAATATCAATATGATGCAGCATGGTGCACTATGTCACAAAGGGGTGCAACATCCCATACAATATTGCAGCAACATCCCACACCATGATTCAACATAACATTGTGTAATATCACGCAACGTAGCGCAACATCATGCAACAAGGCTCAACAAGGTGCACCTACTAATTCTATCAAACTCATTGAAACAAAATTAAATGGTAAAAGAAAGCGTTAGCCCCTCCAAAAACATCTCATAAATACCTAACGAAATCAATTTCTGACATTGGAAGGAGGCTTTCACCCTTCAATAATTTATATGAAAATCGTTCGACCCAATTTGAAAAAAATTAACCTGGCCCCACCAGAGAACTACTTTGACAGATTTTCTCGAAATTAGGGCTCATTGTAGTCCATACTGGCATTAGAAAACTGTTATAACCGCAACTTTTGTCAAAATCAATCGAACCACAAGAAATCAATAAAAGGGCCTGGGCCCCACCGAAGGACATTGAAATTGATCTTTGGCATTTAAGTTTCCCTTTTATCAATTTTAATCAAAGTCGTGCGTACCAAAAAATTTATAGACGAACCAGGCTCCACCGGATGATTATTTAAATGAATTTTGCTCGAAATCAGAACCCATCACAATAGGTTTCTGGTGGTCGAAAACGTCCCTCCAACAATTTTTATAAAACTCGTGCGAATTGAGAAATAACAAAGAAATGGATTTGGGCTCCGTCAGATGGCCCTATAAAAAGGATTTTCTCGAAATTGACACCCATCGCAGTCGACTCCTGGCATTTGAAAATCCTTCCTCAGCAATTTATATAAAAATCGTCCAAGCCAAAGAAAAATTAAAGAACTGGAACGGCCTTACCGTAGGATCCCCAAAACGATTTTTTAGAATACGGGACCTATCGCAATCGATCCCTTGCAATCGTGTCCAAAAAGCCGAAAACATCTCGTAAATACCTAACGGAATCAATTCCTGACATTGGAAGGAGGCTTTCATCCTTCAATAATTTATATGAAAATCGTTCGACCCATATTGGCATTACAAAACCGTTATAACCGCAACTTTTGTCAAAATCATTCGAACCACAAAAAATCAATAAAAGGGCGTGGGCCCCACCGAAGGACATTGAAATTGATCTTTGGAATTTAAGTTTCCCTTTTATCAATCTTAATCAAAATCGTGCGTACCAAAAAATTCATAGCGGAACCAGGCTCCATCGGATGATCCTTTAAATGAATTTGCTCGAAATCAGAACCCATCACAATAGGTTTCTGGTGGTCGAAAATGCCCCTCCAATAATTTTTACAAGCCAGACGACCCTCTTAACGGATTTTCTCGAAATTAGCACTCATAGTAGTCGAATCCTGGCACTCGAAAACCCTTCCTCAACAATTTATATAAAAATCTTCCAAGCCAAAGAAAAATTAAAGAACTGGAACGGCCTTATCGTAGGATCCCTAAAACGATTTTTTAGAATACGGGACCTATCGCAATCGATCCCTTGCAATTGAGCCCAAAAAGCCGAAAAAACTTAAGTATTGGGAATATAGCCTAAACCGGATGATCACCTAACTATACGGCCATGAAATATGGTTCCGTCGCAATCGGTTACTGAAACTCGAAAACACCCCCTCAAATTTTTTTTGTAAAACTCGTGCTAGGTGAAACAACTTAATTAAAGAAAACCCGCGTACTACCAAACGAGGTCAAAATCATTTCTGGCGGAAGAAAATAATTCAAATAATTATTGTTACTCGTAACAACTTTTTCAAAAGGAAGCTATAATTGCAACCATACCGTGTTACCGTAACGCAACCAACGCCGCATAGCTAGTTACTTAATTAAACAAAAAAGAAAGTAAGAAGTGACATAGAGCATAGACAAAATAAGAAGTGACATAGAGCAACATGATATAAAATCGCGTAACATGGTGCAGTACACAACATAGTGCAACATCGCGCAACATAACGCAACATAGTGGAACATCACACAAATATACCACAATCATGAAGCAAAGTCACGCAACATGATGCAATATGGTGCAATATAATGCAACATCCTACAACATGGTACAACATAATGCAAGATTGTGCAACTTCGCGCTACATAGTGCAATAGAAATCAGAACTTCTTGTAAAAATTTCATTGCATTCAAAAACCCAATCCCGCAGAAAAAAAATTCAAAATCATTGAAGCCAAATAAAATGACAGAAGACCGCAAACCCAGAAAAAAATAAATATAAACAGAAGTAAAGCTGATTCCAAAATTTTTTGAAAGTAAAATATGAGGCCACCATCCGTTTTTACAATGATCAAATATACAATTACCGCTGTAATCTGAACGAAAAAAAAAACAAAAATTACTTTTAAAGACAAAGAAACACCAAACGTATATTCGAAGAGTTAGTAATTCTAAGTGAATTACTAAAATCGCAACCGAAGTGTGAATTGTGGAGTTACCATACAAAACTAGTTTCAAAATATTGTATTTAGCTTTACTTCTGTTTAAATTACGTTTCTCTATGCCGCAAGCCAATGTGATGCAACTTAGTGAAACATCACACAATATTCCTCAACAAGATGCTATATCAAGCAATGCTATATTTGGCGCAATAACATACAACAAGGTGCAACATAACGCAACATTACGCAACATTATACAACATGACAACCCATCCGGAGGACTCCTAAATGAATTATCCAGAAATCAGAATTATTTGCACTCAACAACCCTCCTCACCATTATTTATCAAAATGGTTCGAGCCCCTTAGAAATCCCGAAATACTAGATACTTGAACACACTTTCGTATTTCAAGTATCTTCAATTATGTTTATAATTCGATGGGCTTGTTCTATCGTTGTTGTGTATGGTTGAGAAGTAGATTATCGAATATTTTTGAATTTGTTAAAAGTAATGATTTTGGCCTATACGAATTTTTGTTATTTATTGGTTTGTTGGGTTTATGTATCATGGCTACTTCAACGACTTTAAAATGATTTGGAACGTGTTTGAAAGGCTTGTATTGTTTGTACTATAATGGAGTCAATTCCCGGAAATTTACTTGCACTTAGGTTCTTTTTGATGTCCATCTATGACCCCCTATCGGAGTGCAAAACTCATGGGTCGACCCATCTTCCATGCCAGTATAGGCTGGCAGGAGCTATGCAATGCGCAGATGCTGATAAAATGGGACCTATAACCGTACATCCTCGAATTGGCTAACACTGGCGTAAAAGTAAGGACAGAAAAGGGAAACTGCAAAAGAGTTGGGAGTGCTTTGACTCCAGAATAGATTTCAGGGATAATTAAAAAAATAGAAGTTTGATGCCCTCTTTTAATTCTTGTAATGCGACAAGAGATGTACTGTAGTTATTCAGTCTAGGTAGAGACTGGATCGTGTTCTCGAGGTAGGATGCAAACAAAGAAGCTGTTGGCCTTGCACTTATAACCCATATTCTATCTTCATTCTTAGCTGGTGAAATTTGAAGTTTAAGTCGCTTAAATATTTTCGTCCTTTCGAAAGGGAAAACTCGATATTTTTTCGGCTACCGTTTAGATTTTGAAAAGTTACATTTAAATGTTTTTAGTCGTTTGTGGCATAATTGATAGTCTTTTCAAAATATTTACAAAAAAAAAAAAATATGTAGTACCAATGGGAGCTGCCACTCCTGGTGAACTAAAATCCGCAAAAATTTACGGTGATCTCCAAATTTACGGCAAAAACTTAAATATGAAGTTCCAAAAAAAAAAAACCTAAATTTTGAAAAAATTATCTGGGTCAATATTGTTTCAAGATTAATTTACAATCTTTCAGATCTAACTCGTTTTTATCGTAAATGATATACTTCAATGGAACCTCCTATTTTATGATAAAAGCTTAAGTAGAAAGTTTCATCCAGACCAATCAATCCATCCGATAATCCATTTTGTAAAAAAAAGTATTTTTTTGTCTTAAATCGTCATTTGCCCTTTCATTTTGGAAAACTGATCTGGAGTGGTAATGCAACAAATTTAATTTTAAATCTTTTGCTCCTAAGTCGTTTTCATAAAAAATATAATTTTAAAACTATTTGCAAAAATCAAAAAAGCTCCTATAGAATCTGTTACCTCGGTTCGGCTGATTTCGACCAAAAATCTCTGGGATCTCCTAGTTTGAGAATAAAAATTAAGTATCAGTCAATACGGGCTGTAGAGAACTAGAAAAATTTTTACTGCACAACACACACACGCACACTCACACACAGGATTTTTATAAACAACCATTATTAACTATTGCGATATAGCGAAAAATAAATCTGCAAAAATCCTGAAGTCAAAATTGGTCATGATTACTATATTTGATTTTACTGAGATACTTGTCAAAATATTTGGAAAAAATGAAAAAGCTCCTATGAAAGTTGTCACTTCCGGTAGATTAATTTTGACCAAATAACACTGGGATCTCTTAGTTAATGAAAAAGCTTTAATATAAAGTTTCGATCTGATTAATCAATCCGTCAGGTATGTAAAGGGGCCGAATTTTTCTACGTATCTTTCCAAAAAAATTCAACAACCGAAAAAGCTCCTATGGAAGATATCTCTTCCCAGCAGACGCCGTACATCTTGCTTACGGTGTTTTAGATGTTAACTAACCTGAACACTACATCAGTGACTGTAAGCAACCCTGTCGGGACCACAAGACAGCTAGACAGTCGAGAGAAACCGCCAGCGAAACTGAGACAGATCGATTTACAGCAGGAGGAGAGTGAGGCAACTGGTTTAAGTCGTCTCATGGGCGAAGACCAGGGAATCTAAGTACCACCAGATTTGCGGGGCGAAAGCAGGTGAGAGGAGGAGAGGACCCAAGGTCACCGTCTTAATTGCTCAACTTGGGAAGGACTGTAACAGCTTAGTTATCAACGGCGCATTACAGAAACAATTATGTACGCTCACATTGGACACCGGAGCTTCAAGATACATGCTGCGTCCCGACATGGTGTCACCAGGCCGTATAGAAAAAGTGGTTCGTTATAACCTAAGAACAGTAACCGGAGATGCGGCAGCAGTGAAAGGAGAGTGTTCACTATTAGTCACAGTAGAAGAGATACGATTTAAACACAGATTCATTGTTGCCGGCATAACGAACGCATCTTAGGCCTAGATTTTATGACCGAGCACGAGATATTACTGGATCTAAAGAACCAAGTGTTGAGAAGGCCTAATATGGAGGTATCCTTGCAAGTAGACAACAATAATCACGGCGGTGATGTTAGTGATTGGCAAAGCTGAAGAGGTCAATTCAATCACAAGTTGTGCAACGGGAGAACAACATAACAAGGTCATAAGCCCAGCGAGGAAGCGGATCATTCACTTATTATGTGATCATCTCGCATGACGGAGGCAAAGGCGACACTAAGAGTGTTAGAAGAATTGGCCGACGTGTTTGTCTTGAACGATGATGATGTGGAAAGAACTGATATAGTGCAACATCGGATCGACACTGGAAACGCAACGCCAATACAACAAACGCCAAGGAGATCACCGTTAGCCAAACAACAGGAGGCCGAATTACTGATCGAGAAAATTGAGCGCGATGGAGTAATACAAAAGTCTAGCAGCCCTTGGAGTTCGCCGGTGGTTCTCGTGCAAAATAAATACGGTTCGATGCGGTTCTGTGTCGACTACCGTAAGCTGAATGATGCAACTAAAATTGACAGCTACCCATTGCCACGAATTGACGACCCCTTTGATACGTTTTCAGAAGCAAATATCTTCAGCACGCTGGATCTCAAAAGTGGGTACTGGCAGGTAGCAATCCATGAAGAGGATAGAGAAAAGACGGCCTTTACTGTAGGCAATGACCTATCTATACCAATTTACCGTAATGCCATTTGGACTATGAAACGCTCCTGCCACATTTGAGCGATTGATGGAGCACGTTCTACAGGGTCTCAGTTGGAGAACATGTTTAGTATACCTTGATGACATCATCGTATTAACACGAACATTTAACGAGCACCTGCAGAATCTAAAATAAGTCCTACAAACCATTAAAGCAGCCGGACTGAAGCTGAACGCATCCAAATGTAGTTTCTTCAAAAACAAAGTCAATTTCCTGGGCCATATTGTATCAAGGCAACGAGTGCGAACTGATCCTATAAAACTAGCAGCTGTAGAAGAGTGGGACACTCTTAGAAACATACACGAGCTGAGGAGTTTTCTAGGGCTATGTTCCTACTATAAACTATTTGCTCCGAACTTTGCGGATGTCCTGCATCGACTTACGGAAAAAACTCAGCCATTTAACTGGGCAAAGGAGCATGAAGGCGCGTACGTGCAGCTAAAGAAGAAGTTATGCCGTTCTCCAATTTTATCGTATCCACGTGTAGGAGGTCTTTTCATAGGGAGGTATAGAACGGGTTCTAGTATACTACAGTCGCGCATTATCCAAACCTGAAAAAAACTGGGTTACGGAGAGGATTGCTGGCGGTGGTCAATAGTGACAAACATTTCCATAAATACCTGTATGAACCAGCTCTGAAATGGCTATAATGCAGTTTAAGGAGCCTGAGGGACAAGTTGCGAGATGGATCGAAATACTACAGACCTTCACGTTCAAAACCAAGCACAGGCGAGAATTGTTACATAACAACGCAAATAGAGGAAAGTACCAGACCGCAGTGGCAGGAGATCGCGACCTTCAGTGCAACCGTGAAAAGTTTTTGGGCCCAGTGAAAATCAGTGAAGATCGAAAATGGGTTGCTGATAAGGCGTTGGGAATCGATCGACGGCTAAGACAACAAACTCCAATCCTGCAAGAGATTCATAACAGCAGATCCGGATCACATTTAGGCGTTAACAAAACGTTAGACAAGATACGGCTCCGGTTCTATTGGGTCAATTACAGAAAAGATGTGGTGGATTGGTGTAGGAAGTGTGAGGTGTGTGCAGCCAGTAAGGGACCACAAACAAGAACAAGAGGAAGGATGCAGCAATACAATATCGGGGCACCGTTCGAGCTGATCGCGATGGACATTGCTGGCTCATTTCCACTGACAAAGGATGGCAATCGGTACATACTTCTTTGCATATACTATTTCAGTAAATGGGTCGAAGCAGGCAATGAATCAAGATGCTCGAACGGTTGCGGAAGTATTTGTGAAGAATTGGGTATGCAGATTTGGAGTACGATTAGAGCTACACTCTTTCCAAGGCCGAAACTTCGAATCATCCGTGTTTCAGGAGTTGTGTCGAATACTCGAAATCAAGAAAACAAGAACTACACCATTGCATCCACAGTATGTTGACATGGTTGAGAGATTCAACAGAATACTGGAAGAGCACCTATGCAGGGAGGTCAACGTCTACCAGGATAATTGGCACCAGTGCATTCCTTTGTTCATGATGGCATATCATAGCGCAATTCATGATACTACAGGATACTCACCAGCTATGGTCGTGTTTGACAGAGAACTCCGCTTACCATGTGATGTTAAATTTGGATCACTTGAGATGGAGCCAGTTACTAAGCAAGACTATACGACAGAGTTAAGGCAAAGGATTGTCAACGTACACGCTGCATTAAGGGACAACATAGTGAAGGCCAGAGTCCGCATGAAAACGAGAAATGACCGGCGGTCAAACAGCATAGAATTTAAGGAAGAAAATTTGGTTCAATCCCAAACGGAGAAAAAGGAAATCGCCGAAGCTACAAAAATTGGGAAGAACCTTAGGTTAGGTTAGGTTAGAGTGGCTGCTTCCGCACACTTAGGCCAATAGCGGCCCATTGTGATACCACAGGATAGTATTTTCCCTTTACCCCCGTTAACACCGTCCAGAGCTACTTATGTAGCGTAAAATATCTCGCACTCCACAATTCGCGAGTTCCGAAAGGCTGTTCATCCCGTACACACCTAAGTATTTATGCCTTCTGTATGATAGAGCTGAACACGAGCATAGGAAGTGATCTAAAGACTCTTCCTCCTCTTCGTTCATACAACTTCTACAACAGTCATTCGTCTGTAGACCCAGCCTTCTCGCATGTTCCCCAAAAAGGCAGTGTCCTGTTAGTATCCCTACGATCAAACTTAAGTCCCGTTTCCCCAGGGATATGAGTGCCTTGGAGCGCTTGAAGTCCAGTTTTGGCCAAACCTGCTTTGCTACCCTGCACGTGAGAGTGTTGGTCCACCTCTCATTTGTCAAGGCGATTGCCTTTCTCCCGAGCGCCAATTTGAGCGCTGCTATAGGTCTCTCCAGAACTGCCCTTTCCGGCTGCATCTGGAGAGTCGTACCGTACCTAGCTAGTTCGTCTACCCTGCAGTTTCCCGTGACGTTCGAGTGACCAGGGACCCAGATTATCTGGATGCTGAAATACTCGCTCATCTCATTAAAAGATGATCGGCAATCCAGCGCCACCCGTGACTTCAGACAAACCGCCTCTAGTGACTTGATCGCCGCCTGACTGTCCACATAGATTGCGATACCCCTCCCGGATACCACATTATGCTTCAACCATGTCATGACTTCCAGTAGTCAGGGAGACGAACACAAATATTGACGTTTAGCTTCTCACAGAAGACTCCGGCTCCTACCTTACCGTCTAGCTTAGAGCCGTCAGTGAAAAATTGCAGTGCCTCGTTTTCCAGTATTGATCCGTTCCTCCAGGATTCTCTCGAGGAACAGATGGTCCCGAAACCTTTATTGAAGCACAACGTTGGGAAGGACCTTGCAAAGTAATAAATTAGATCAACGATATTGTATACCGGATTCAACAAAGCCACAGGATGAAAATGAAAGTGGTCCACATCGATAGGTTAACACGTTACAACGCCGGAAGCATTCAGGAATCTGTTCGAGATGAACTGAATTAAGGTGGGGTAATGTGACGATTATGCCTAACATACACACAGATCACATCAGAGTCTTCTTTAGCCGAGTGGTTAAGGTTGCGGGATGGTGAGGTGAACACAGAAATATTACAGAAGATGGGCGTGGCCGATGGAAGTAGAAAATGGAATATAAATAGGGGAAATGCATGATGAGAGGGAAGTTGTGTACAATTACATTGTGTACGATTAAATACACCAATACATTGTCAATTTAGCTCAACAGCGCAATATGCAAGATCCATGCAAGAAACGCATTTATGGGTATAAAAAGGGGACAAAATCGCAGCATAAGTCAGTTGTTATTTAACCTGTGATCAAGTGGATACAGTAAAAAAAGTAAACAATGGAATTAAAATAAGTAGTCAAAGTGTTGAACTATGTAGTAACTCATGTTAGTTAAAAGAATCAGTGATATTATTACAAAATCCGTAACAAATCTTTGTGAAGCCCGAAATTCGTAACAATTTTCAGAGATAGCAAAGTCACTATCTGCATTATCGATTTTTTTACTTTCGGCTGGAAACTATCGACTAACTTTAGCAGGGTAAATTAAATCAGGAAAAATGATTTTTGGTTAAAGAAGAAAATTTTACACAAAGTCCGATAGGGCATATTTTTCGGTTTAGAAATCCAGTTCCAGATCTATGTATACATTCGTGGTAAAGAAAGTCAGATGTTTGCCAAAACTTATTTTTCCATCCGTTTTTTTCCAGGGAAAGGGCGAAACGAAAAAACTCATAATAAAGTAGTTTCATAAATTTACATTAGATAGCGTATAAGGACAGCTAATAAAACAAAAATTCGATTGTGATGGAAGAGAAATCTATGGTAACTTATGTTTCTATGCTTAAACTATTGAATTAAATAAATACATTTTATTTTATTTCGAGAATAATGTTTAATTTAAATCACGACCGCGACATATTAAACCAAGAAATATAATTCACGTTCAATTAGATTCTGAACTTTGATAAAATTGGAAATTAGTTTTTATAGAAAAGAATAAATAAAGAAACGATCACTAAAATTAATAGATTTCTCTTCACCATTTCGAAATTTAAACTTTTTAAATTTTAATAATATTTAGTTTGAGAGCTTTGTTTGAAGTCTTTCAAAGCCATGTCGTATGTAAGCGTAATATCCGGTGTCCAATTAATTTTCTTAACATAATAGAGAAACAATCAATTGATAACCAATTCTTTCGGATATTACTTTTATTACGTATAGATATTGAAGAAACCTGGTTTTAATTTAATTTTTATTCTTTGGCTCCGGATGATGACAATAAAACTAAGTATCAAATTCTAACAACCACACCGAGAAAGGAATCTAATAACAATAAAAGATTAAATCAAAGTGTATTTCTGTAATATTTATTTTAGCTAGAACAACAATAGATATTCCTTTTCCGATTTTTCCGTTTTTCTCCACAACACAGTAGGTTTCCAAATACCTCTGGAAATCTATATGTGCTCTAGTGAATAAAAGAATATGTTACACAAAATATCCGTCCGGGTTTTATATCATTACTAATATTATTTTTTATTATTACTATTATCAATTTTAGTTTAAAGTTTTATTATTACTACCATTACGACTATATTGTTACTACGTACCAATAGAGAAACCCGTAAAATGCCATAAAATAAAATCTCAACTGTATTTCTTTACATGAACAGATTATGATACTCCTGATTAAATTACTTGATCGTCCGACAACACTCGTCTATCGTAAAACGACAAAACCTGAAACAATTTTATACCTTAAACAACAATAATGCAAAATTACATTATCACGTTTAAAAAATTTTTAATGAAAACGTTTTTCTATAAAAACATCAGAAAAGAGTACAACAGGAAAATCAATTTTCCTGGAATATTACGAAGCAACAAAAACCTTTCATTCTTATTTTGAAATTATTATTTTTCGTTTTTGTAATTAAAAATGTACAAAACATTATCAAAAACACTGTGTTGTTGTGCCATCATATCAACAAATACAACAGACAAACAAACAAAAACGATTTTTGAATTACACAATGTTTAGCAAACGATTTTCAGTACATAATCAAAGACATCACCAGCAAAGCACATCATCAGGAAATAATGGAAGAGAGCTTTTTGTACACTTTACCTGCTGTACATTTTCCGTGCTGTGTGTTCTAGTTTGTTGCCTGAGAGAAAGAAATCTGGCTGAAATTCGGATTTTTTTTTCACCATGTACAAACATATTTATTATGTTAAGAACATGGGGGTGTAGTTCTCTATTTTTCCTTGGTTGTTAACAGAAAAATGAGAAAAACTTTTATATTTTTGAATGAAGGTAAGGAAAATTGTTTTAACCGAAAACTGTGCTTTTGTTCGTTTAAATACGGTTTTTTATTCCTGTTTTTCTTAAAAAGGTTTGACATTATTTTGTAATTTGATGATACTGATTATGTAAAATGCATTTAATGGAATACATTTTGTGTCTAGCTATATCTATATATACACAGCTGTTCCACCTTCAAAATACACTTTAATTATATGTTATTTTAAATTAAATTAATTAACGTTTTTCTAGGTTCTCTGTGTACCTACATAGACAACAGCCATGGATTGTAATACTAGCTAAGAATGGTAATGAGTAATTTATTTGCATTTTATGTTTTAAATATGTTTGTGTACACAATTAGTAATATAGTGACTATAATGAGTTTTAAAAGAGTTTTTAATAGGGATTTTAATTTTGATATTAAAACACTTGAATCAGAATTTTTGCTATTTTCAGTGCTGTTGGTAAATGGTGTCGTTGTGATACGACCAACATCAAAAACTCAAAGTGGGGGGTTGCTTGAATCAGAGAAGGGCGTTTACGCGTCATTTAATAAATTTTACGTGATCTCGTCGACAACTCGTAAACAACGTAGACAACGTCGACTACTCGTAGACAACGTCGACTAATCATACACAAGTCGACAACTATTTGTAATTCACGCTAGTAGTGATTGAATGCAAATTAATATTACTATGAAATATACAGAAGAAGATCACAAAAATAGACTTTCTTGGTCAACTTACTGGAATAGTTTGTTGGCTTATAGGGTGAATTTATGTTTTTGTTAGTTGGGAATTATTATAGAATGGGTTATAGGCAACACTATAAAAAATGAATACAAAATATGTCTTCACTTCCGTTTTAATCATAACAAGAGATAGTTGTGTTTTATTTTCCACATACCAAAAATCTGTTTTCAATAGGGCCCAGGTTTTTGGCAGTTTTTTATTATTGTGGAATCACGTAAAAATCCTTGTAGAATGAGTGATAAACTAATTAAAGTAAAGCTTGTCAGTAAAAATTCGAAAAAGAACAAGTCATGGCGTCGAATAATGCTCCAGTAGAAAAATTAATGGGACGTGAAAATTATAATGGGAATTTGCCTTGAAATCGAATCTTGAGCATGAAGATCTGTGATGTTGTATCGAAAATAAAGATCAGACAGCAGATGAAATAAAAAAGGCTAAGAGGGAAATACAAGCAAAATCAAAAATCATCATGTGCATGCATTCCAGTATTTATGTTCATATTCGGAGTTTAGAAACTTCAAAAGAAGTGTGGGAGAAATTAAGAAAAGTATTTCAGCATGACACAAAACTTGAAAATTGTCCGTCAATGGAGCGGTATATAACGACAATTATCTGTACTTCACAAAAGTAAACGATATTGGTTTTGTAGTCAGCGCGAAGAATGGATTAGCATTTTTTTGCTTGCGGGTTTGTCAGAAAAATTTCCACCAATGATTATGGCCATGGAAAGCTCTAAAACGAATGTTACGGGGGAGTACCTAAAGTCAAAATTACTCATTAGTGAGTACGGTGATATCAAACGTTCGGTTAATACAGCGTTTATTTCAAAAGGAAATACTAGGGTGGCTGACACGAAGTGTTATCAAAACAAAACGCCACAGAATTTTTATTTTTTGATGAATTTTATTGAATCAAAGTAATAAATGTTCACAAATATTTAGATTTTCGAATTGCATTAGCGGTTTTCGATTTAGCCACCCTTAGTCGCGATTATGGCCTTCAAACGACCGACAAAGCTATTGCATGCAGTACGAAAGTGGCTCTGCGGTATTTTGGCCCATTCCCAGCGAAGCGCTTGCTTGAAATGATCGACACTTTGGTATTTTTTTGTCCCAACCTTGCTCTTCAAAATACCCCAAACCGAGAAGTCTAGCGGATTTGCATCCAGTGAATTTGGTGGCCATTGCCACCTCGGCCATTGTCCAGGCTCTACGGCCGAAATGTTTTTGTGCCCAAGGCTTCAACGCTCCTTCCCACACATGATCAAGATAATTTTGAGCATTTATCTTGATGCCACGGTCCAAAAAAAGAGTGGTTACGGCGGCCCAAACCATCACCATCGGCGGCGCTTGGTTTCGAGTGGCAATCCGTTGGTCCAAATTTTCAGTAGAACGGTCGGGCAAGTAAATCCGGTCGTTTTGCTTGTTCACATATTGCTCAATAGCGAACGGTGACTCATCGGAGAAAACCAAATTCGGCAAATCGCCACTTTTGTGCAAGCGTAACAACTCCTTTGCTCTTTAACCTCTAACTTTTTTTTTGATCATCGGTGAGACCATGCGTTTTATGGAATTTCAAAGCCTTTAGCCCAAGATGATCTTTCAATATGTGCTGCATCCGTTTGAGCGAAATGTTCGCCTCACGAGCCATTTTTCTACCACTACGGCGGATTCCGAGCCAATTTGGCCTTCACCTTCCGAATGATATCCGGCGAAGTTTCAGTGGTTTCGGTCCACCACCATGGCGATTTGCAATGCTGCCAGTATCGTTATAACGATTTATGGTGCGATACACAAACATTTTATTCACATGCAGATGTTTTAACTGGCTAACAATCTGCGGCTGTGGTTTTCCAGCCAAATATAGAGCAATCACACTATTACGCTTGAATTCCATTGCTGATAACTTTTTTTCTGAATATTTCCTACTAAAATGCTTTCGAACGTAAATTTTAGCGCTCTGTCATCACTGGTTTAACAGCAATGACAGTCTGAAGTTGGTAACACTTCGTGTCAGTCACCCGGTAGAAAGCGATTTAAACCAAGATGCTACAACTGTAATCAGATCGGTCATTTCGCAAACAAATGCAAGTTTCCGCCCAAAAAAAGGAGACGGAGGATAAACGGGCTTTGCTCTCAATTTTTGTTTTAAATGAAACAAAAATTCATGATGAATGGTATATCAATTCCGGCGCATCATCGCATATGACAAATAATATGCAAATTATTAAAAATTGTTCCCGAATGTCAATACCTAAAGAAGTTATCATAGCTTACAACGAAAAGGTGCCAGTCAACTGTAAGGGAACGTGTAATCTGGACATCGTAGTTGACAGTAAAAAAACAACTGTCACAGCAGACGTAATGTATGTGCCTGAATTATCAACGTACTTACTTTCTGTGGATCAGATGGCTAAAAATGATGATAGTTTTCGTTGACCGCCAGTGTAGAATTTTTGACAATTGTGGCATCGCCGGCTTGGAGCGTCCAATATATGAAAGAGTTCCAAAAATCGTCGGGAATGGACATTGTTGAACCAAGTGACAAAAATTACATTTCTGTCGTTTGCTTTAAAGGAAAGCGCCAAAATCACAGTACGGAAAATCGACCGCATCATCGAATCATAAATTAGAATTGGTTCATGCAGATTTGTGCGGACCCATGGAAGAGAAATCGATTAATGGATTGCGCTATTTTTCTCCTTGGTTGACGATTCTTCACACAAGACGTTCGTTTACTTCTTAAAATCCAAAGATGAAGTAGTGTCGGTTTTCAAAAAATTTAAAGCATTTGTCGAAAATCAGTGTGGAGAATAACTAAAAGTGTTGCGAACAGACATCGGTGGAGAGTTTTATAACAAAGAACTCCTGAGTTTTCAGTTTTTATCCCTGAACTTCAGAGTTCGGGGATTCAGCTTCAGACGACAATTCCATATAACCCACAGCAGAAAGGGTTGTGTGAACGCATGAATCGAACAATTGTCGAAAAAATGAGGTGTCTTCTGATTAATTTTGGGTTATCGAAACGTTTTTGGACCGAAGCGGTGAACACGGCTGTATATTTAATCAACCGATCACCGACAAAGGTGTTATCAGGATGGATACCAGAGACGGTTTGGACTGAAAGTCAACCAGATTTGTTGAACTTGAGGGTTTTTAGTTCAAAGGCTATGGAACATGTGCTAAAACAAAATCGAAAAAACTCGATCCAACAGCACAACAATGCAGAATGGTTAGCTATTGTAAAAATCAAAAAGGGTATCGTATGTACAATCCAACAAATGGTAAAGTTTTCTCAGTCCGTGATTATATTTTTGATGAGTCCTGCGAATATTTAAACAACGACGTTGATGTCCAATTCGCCCAAATGTCAAATAACGACCAATCGGTGATTAGGGGTGTCACTTCGGTTGCGTTTTATTCATCGGAGATTCATTTGGAACGCATTTCTTTACCGTTGTCAAATAAAGTGGGAGATAATGACAGCCCAGGCGATGAAGATGAATGTTTCAGTGACGAAACGATTGTTGACGCACAACACAATGATTCTGATAGCGATTATTGTCCAGATATTGCAGAAATTAATTAAAGTGAAAATCGGCGTTCAAAAAGGACACCGAAATTAAACAGAAAAAATGATTTCGTTTATTCGTCAATTGAGTTATCGACGAATGATCCGCTTAGTGTTGAAGCAGCATTGAGCTGCAGTGATAGTAATTTGTGGCGACAAGCTATGGAAAATGAATATGAAGCGATTCTGGCCAACGAAACATGAACTCTGTGTAATCTACCGACTAACAGCAAAGCATTCAAGTCAAAATGGGTTTTTAGAACCAAATTAAATTTATATGTTGTTGTTCAATACAAAGCACGGCTCGTTGTAAAGGGTTGTTCCCAGCGTGCGCCAGTAGTGAAGTACAGCTCAACTCGCTACCTGTTGGCACTAGCTGTTCAATACGATATGAATGTTGAGCAGATGGATGCAGTGTCTGCGTTCCTTCAATGTGAATTGAGGGAAACTGTGTATATGTTGCAACCAGAAAGATTCGCGGATGGAGCAAGGTAAGTTTAAAATTAAACAAGTCACTTTATGAATTAAAACAAGCCGGCCGTGCCTGGAACCAAAAGTTGGACAAGGCATTGGTAGAGATCGGCATGACACGATCTAAAGCTGATGTATCTATTATAAAATCGACGGAAATTCCAAGTTGTTTGTTGCGGTATACGTCGATGATTTTTTGATTTTAAGTACCAACAAAGCACAGAGCACGGATTTGAAAGACGAACTGTCCACACGTTTTCAAATGAAAAATATAGGAGAAGCGCAAATCATTTTAGGATCCCCAATTACAACGGATCGAGAAAATGGTTTTATTATTGCTGGATCAACAGGATTACATTACCAAAATTTTGGAAAAATTCAACATGTCTCAATCTAATTCTGTTGCGACACCAATCGACCTAAATGTTAAACTAGACCAAACTTTGTCACCAACCAGCAAAGCCGAAATTGGGAACATGCAGAAAATTCCATCTGCAAGAAGCGGTAGGCAGCCTTCTGTATGTAGCACAGGGTACGCGACCTGATATTGCCTACGCAGTAAATTTTTATTGAGTGAAACGGATCTTCCGTTACTTGCGTTGGAAATTTGTGAAGCTGCTAAAAAAAGAGGTCCAACCAAACCATTCCTCAGAACATTTATATCCACCAACTCCAGCACCACAGTTGAGTGCCAAGTTTGTAAACAACCACACCCACTATTTAGATGTCTAGTGTTTAAAAATAAAACTGTGGAAGCTAGAACAAAACTAGTAACGGAGATGAATTTATACCGGAATTGTTTAAAAAGAGGACATGGAAGTGATAAATGTTTCTCAAAATCATCATGTCGCATTTTCAGTAACTGACATCACACTTTGCACCACGCGGGCCACCTAGAAGCACAACCAAGTTCAAGTCAAGCGTATACTACATTTAAAAAAATCTCAGCCGAAGTCACTACCAAACCAAATAGAGCATCAGCACAAATTCAGACCACTAATAATACGAGCGTCCTACATTCATGTCTATCATCGCATACCACGGTACTACCTACAGCCGTTGTTTACGCGGAAACACGTACCGGAGAACTCCAGCCATTCCAAGCGTTATTCGATCCCGGCTCACAATCATCTTTCGTGACCGAATCCTGCGCTAAATGCCTTAGCCTTATGCGAAGTCAAGCTTCCACAATAATTTATGGATTAGAATCAACTACAGCTGGAACAACTACAGAGAAGATCAATATGACAATCCATTCCCGTATAGACAAGCAATATACGATACACGTTACAGCTCATATTATCAGCACTATAACTAATTCAATACCCACAACGTACATTAGTTATAATAAACATCTGCTGCCAGGCTTCCAATTGCCAGATCCAAATTGATATACTTTTAGGAGCCGATGTATTCTTCCAAATTTTAACTCCAGAAAATCGTTTAATGGGCTACCGACACTACAAACATCAAAATTAGGCTGGTTAATCGCAGGCACATGTAGTACACAGTCAACCAGTGAATCAAACTTCCATTCGATAAACGGAACAGATGTACAAACAGATGACAATGATATTAATCGGTTGCTCCATATATTTTGGGAGGTTGAAGAAATAGCGGAGCCAGTCAATCTGTATGAGTTCGATCACCCTTGTACCGTATATTATGATCGGACAACCCCAAGGAATCCAGATGGTCGCATTGTCGTTAAATTACCTTTTAAGGAACCACGTCTAACATTAAGAAATTCATATGATGCAGCATATCAAAGGCTTCTCGCAATAGAAGAAATTTTTGAAGATGCCAAATTGTTTTGACTCATACAAGTCATTTATGAACGGGTACATATCGTTGGGACATATGACTTACATACCGTCAAATGAGATTCCTGAAAGTGATACCGAAAAATATTTTTTACCTCATCACGCAGTCACCAAGGACAATAGCAGTACTACGAAGTTTAGAGTCGTGTTTGACGGTTGCAAATCGGTCGAAATATCCAAACGGACCTAACAATAATTCTACTAAACTTTCGACTGTCTGTAATTGCCCTAGTTGCAGATGTCGAAAAAATGTACCGGCAAATTCTTGTGAACCCTGAGGACGCAAAATACCAATTAATCCTGTGGCGCGAAAATCCTACAGACCAGCCGAAACTGTATAAATTAAACACTGTCACGTGTGGTACTGCCTGTGCTCCTTACTTAGCAGTCAAATCTCTGCAAACAGCGACAGAAATTTATCAAGATTTATATACTAAGGGCATGCTCACTGGATGCGACACCGTTGTAGATGCCATTGAACTTAAGCATCAACTTACTGAGATTTTAATTAAAACCGGATTTAATCTCCGAAAATGGAGATCTAACTCACCTGAATTTCTAAATACTTTTTCCAGAGAGCAAATGGAAACTATTCCGAAGCTAATTGAAGATGAATGAATGCTAATTGAAAAAATCCAAATTCCTAGATGTTTGACAATACGGAGAAACCTAAGCGATATACAGTTACACGCGTTTTGTGACGCGTCTGAAGCTGCGCATGGTTGTGTGATTTATCTACGATCGGTGAATGATAATGGGGAAATTACGGTCAACATTATGTATGGAAAAAGTAAAGTCTCCCCAATAAAACAAGTAACTCTTCCCAGATTGGAGCTTTGCGTGGCTGTACTTCTTTGTAAATCAATTAATTTCTGCATTCAATCTTTAGCTTGTCAAGACGTCACCGTATATGCGTGGACAGATTTTGCTGCATTGGCTGTCATATGTCCCTAGAAGATGGAAAGGTTTCATAGGGAATCGAACTTCATTCATCCAGCAATCTATGCCGCGAAGCAGATGGTGACATGTAGCATCCAAAGAAAACCCCGCTGATATCATTTCGAGAGAAGCAAAACCACAAGATTTACCAAATTCGTATCTATGGTGGAATGGACCAAGTTGGCTGTGTAAACCAGAAGACAGCTGGTCAAAACCAAAATCAACCGCAATACCCAACGACGAGATGGTTTTAGAAGAACGGCCATAGTATGTTAACGTGATGACCGGAACAATTACGAAAGATGATGTTATTTCAAATCTTCTAACAAAATTTTCATCTTGATTTACGAAACGTAAAGTAATGTGTATGTATTACGATTTGGACGAGCGAACCAAAATTTGAAGAATTCTCCAGTCACTCCAATCGAGATAAATGTTGCTGAAAATGTGATTATTCGCAATATCCAGAAAACAATATTTCACATCGAACTGTCTCTTCTCAATAAGACCGGTACGATACCATCAAAGAATCCCTTGTCATCGTTAGATCCTTTCATATATGCAGTCGGGTTATTACGAGTTGACAATCATCTTTAAAATATTCGGCAAGACACCCGATCATCTTGCCCAAAAATCACAATATTTCTGAATTGATAATTCGTGACATTCGTGCAACCAATATGCATGCAGGCAACTCCTTAACATTGAGCATACTACGTACACAATATTGGATGACAGGCGCAAGAACAGTACTTAAAAGGTCAATAAGATCATGCACAGTGTGTACTCGATTCCGGTTTAACAAATTACAACAAAAAATGGCCGATTGGCCTGCAGCTAGATGCGACTAGAGTAGGCCATTCTCAAAAACAGGCCTAGATTATGCAGGTCCACTTTATGTTAAAATTAGCAACCGTAGAAGGAGGAAATAGCATACGTAGCAGTTTTTGTTTGTTTAGCTGTAAAAGCGGTGCATCTTGAAGTTGTGAGTGGACTAGACAAAAAATCTTTCTTGGCTGAAAGAAAGAACAGAAAAATATAATCTACCATTTTAATCCTCCACATGCTCCGCACTTTGGCGGTTTATGGGAAGCAACAGTGAGATCGTTTAAGATTCATTTAAAAAGAGTGACGAACACCAACCTCACATTTGAAGGCAGGCCCATCCTAATTGTGCAAATTGAGGGTCTACTAAATTCGAGACCGATATGCAAAATACATGATGACCCAACGGATTTGGAAATATTTACACCGGCACATTTCCTGGTCGGCGATTCATTAGCCGCTATTCCAGAACCAACATTAAATGATGTGCCATTAAGCAAACTCTCAATGTGACAAAACATACCACAGCGCATCCAGGGATTTTGAAAACGATGGAATCGCGACTATCTCACATCATTGCAGCATATATATAAATGGAAATCGCCAAATCATAAATTCGAACTCGATGACGGTGTTCTTATATGGAAGGACAATTTATATCCTAGCCAATGGATATTGGGCAGAATCAAAA
Organism: Nephrotoma guestfalica; assembly: GCA_963691935.1. NCBI lineage: Eukaryota > Metazoa > Arthropoda > Insecta > Diptera > Tipulidae > Nephrotoma > Nephrotoma guestfalica. The sequence goes on from OY829914.1 coordinate 280,558,003, forward strand.
ATGTTCATCCTGGAAGTGATGGTGTCACAAGAGTGATAACCAAAGGGAGGCGAAGGGGGAATTAAAACGTCTTGTATACAAATTAGTAGCATTACCTGTTAAGGAATAAAATCCCTTAAGGAGTATGTTGAAGCAAATGAAATAAAAAACACTAATTCAGAAATTTAAATCATTATGAACATTTATTAACATTAACTTTAGTTACTATCACTACCGGTCATACAGATACGGTTATGCTACGGATAACAATCGAAATTAGCATCAATATACGAATCATGAATTATAAATCATAAATCAAATCATAAATTCAATCTGCATTCAAAATTAATTAAATACAGGGCTTAGAGTCGGTTATTATCTGCGTCTGAAAATTATTACTCGACTATCACAACTAAGCCTTGGGACTGAAAAATGTTTTCAATTTTCCGAGGAATTTTTCGAAACAGGAGAATTCTGTTTAATTAGGAATTACTGAGAAGAGGAGATATTTTGTGATCCTATCTAATCATACTGTGCTAGGAGCCCAAATAATTGACCTCTTAAACATAAAACTTTGGCTAGGTCAGACTCTTTTAGAATGCCTCCTTATTCCGACAACAACAATTTTAATGGAAAAAGATGGTTAATATTGGGAGTTTTGGCACTATATGTGCTGTCCTATTTCCATCCACAGTTAAACATTACGATAACATTCTTTATGATTAGACACTTTATTGGGTAGCGTGAAGTTTCTGATAAATTGACAAAAAACCTTACAAAAGCTTAAAAGTGTATATACACAAATATTCTGAATAAATGTTACCTACACTAATCATGTCTAGTAAGGATCAAAAGTTAATAACTAGGTATCGTAGAGATGTCTACGCTTAACGGTATATGGGATCATGTTAATTAGGCAATTCTGAATGTTTTCTAGAAGCCAACATATTTATGAGATGGGGCAGTCATAGATTTTTTTCATTTTTAAAATTTTTCTACAGTATAAAGTGTAGTGGCGGTTCGGAGGTCGATGACAAGGCATCGTAGAGATGTCTACGCTTAACGGTATGTGGGATTATGTTAGTTAGGCAATTCTTAACGTTTTCTGGAAGCCAACATATTTATGCGATGGGCCGTCATAGATTTTTTTTATTTTTAAAATTTTGCTTTAGTAAAAAGTGTAGTGGCGGTTCGGAGGTCAATGACAAGGCATCGTAGAGATGTCTACGTTTAACGGTATGTGGGATTATGTTAGTTTGGCAATTCTCAACGTTTTCTAGAAGCCAACATATTTATGCGATGGGGCAGTCATAGATTTTTTTTTTTTTTAATTTTTTATAGTTAAAAGTGTAGTGGCGGTTCGGAGGTCAATGACAAGGCATCGTAGAGATGTCTACGCTTAACGGTATGTAGGAATATGTTAGTTAGGAAATTCTCAACGTTTTCTAGAAGCCAACATATTTATGCGATGGGGCAGTCATAGAAATTTTTAATTTTTAAAATTTTGCTTTAGTAGAAAGTGTAGTGGCGGTTCGGAGGTCAATGACAAGGCATCGTAGAGATGTCTACGCTTAACGGTATGTGGGATTATGTTAGTTTGGCAATTCTTAACGTTTTCTAGAAGCCAACATATTTATGCGATGGGGCAGTCATAGATTTTTTTTATTTTTAAAATTTTGCTTTAGTAAAAAGTGTAGTGGCGGTTCGGAGGTCAATGACAAGGCATCGTAGAGATGTCAACGTTTTCTAGAAGCCAACATATTTATGCGATGGGGCAGTCATAGATTTTTTTTTTTTTTTAATTTTTTATAGTTAAAAGTGTAGTGGCGGTTCGGAGGTCAATGACAAGGCATCGTAGAGATGTCTACGCTTAACGGTATGTAGGAATATGTTAGTTAGGAAATTCTCAACGTTTTCTAGAAGCCAACATATTTATGCGATGGGGCAGTCATAGAAATTTTTAATTTTTAAAATTTTGCTTTAGTAGAAAGTGTAGTGGCGGTTCGGAGGTCAATGACAAGGCATCGTAGAGATGTCTACGCTTAACGGTATGTGGGATTATGTTAGTTTGGCAATTCTTAACGTTTTCTAGAAGCCAACATATTTATGCGATGGGGCAGTCATAGATTTTTTTTATTTTTAAAATTTTGCTTTAGTAAAAAGTGTAGTGGCGGTTCGGAGGTCAATGACAAGGCATCGTAGAGATGTCAACGTTTTCTAGAAGCCAACATATTTATGCGATGGGGCAGTCATAGATTTTTTTTTTTTTTTAATTTTTTATAGTTAAAAGTGTAGTGGCGGTTCGGAGGTCAATGACAGGGCATCGTAGAGATGTCTACGCTTAACGGTATGTAGGAATATGTTAGTTAGGAAATTCTCAACGTTTTCTAGAAGCCAACATATTTATGCGATGGGGCAGTCATAGAAATTTTTAATTTTTAAAATTTTGCTTTAGTAGAAAGTGTAGTGGCGGTTCGGAGGTCAATGACAAGGCATCGTAGAGATGTCTACGCTTAACGGTATGTGGGATTATGTTAGTTTGGCAATTCTTAACGTTTTCTAGAAGCCAACATATTTATGCGATGGGGCCGTCATATATTTTTTTATTTTTAAAATTTTGCTATAGTAAAAAGTGTAGTGGCGGTTCGGAGGTCAATGACAAGGCATCGTAGAGATGTCTACGCTTAACGGTATGTGGGATTATGTTAGTTAGGCAATTCTTAACGTTTTCTGGAAGCCAACATATTTATGCGATGGGGCCGTCATAGATTTTTTTATTTTTAAAATTTTGCTATAGTAAAAAGTGTAGTGGCGGTTCGGAGGTCGATGACAAGGCATCGTAGAGATGTCTACGTTTAACGGTATGTGGGATTATGTTAGTTTGGCAATTCTTAACGTTTTCTAGAAGCCAACATATTTATGCGATGGGGCAGTCATAGATTTTTTTTTTTTTTTAAATTTTCTATAGTTAAAATTGTAGTGGCGGTTCGGAGGTCAATGACAAAGCATCGTAGAGATGTCTACGCTTAACGGTATGTAGGATTATGTTAGTTAGGAAATTCTCAACGTTTTCTAGAAGCCAACATATTTATGCGATGGGGCAGTCATAGAAATTTTTAATTTTTAAAATTTTGCTTTAGTAGAAAGTGTAGTGGCGGTTCGGAGGTCAATGACAAGGCATCGTAGAGATGTCTACGCTTAACGGTATGTGCGATTATGTTAGTTTGGCAATTCTTAACGTTTTATAGAAGCCAACATATTTATGCGATGGGGCCGTCATAGATTTTTTTATTTTTAAAATTTTGCTATAGTAAAAAGTGTAGTGGCGGTTCGGAGGTCAATGACAAGGCATCGTAGAGATGTCTACGCTTAACGGTATGTGGGATTATGTTAGTTAGGCAATTCTTAACGTTTTCTGGAAGCCAACATATTTATGCGATGGGGCCGTCATAGATTTTTTTATTTTTAAAATTTTGCTATAGTAAAAAGTGTAGTGGCGGTTCGGAGGTCAATGACAAGGTATCGTAGAGATGTCTACGCTTAACGGTATGTGGGATTATGTTAGTTAGGCAATTTTTAACGTTTTCTAGAAGCCAACATATTTATGCGATGGGGCAGTCATAGATTTTTTTTATTTTTAAAATTTTGCTTTAGTAAAAAGTGTAGTGGCGGTTCGGAGGTCAATGACAAGGCATCGTAGAGTTGTCTACGTTTAACGGTATGTAGGATTATGTTAGTTTGGCCATTCTTAACGTTTTCTAGAAGCCAACATATTTATGCGATGGGGCAGTCATAGATTTATTTCATTTTTAAAAATTTTCCATAGTAAAAAGTGTAGTGGCGGTTCGGAGGTCAATGACAAAGCATGGTAGAGATGTGTTGTGCTATTTTGGCGAATGTCGCCCGATCTTTTAGCGAAATATTATTAAACTAATCGAGATCACTAAAGGACCTCTTTAGGTATCCTTATTTACCCTTAACGTGGTTTTATCATTAAAGGTTCACCATCATTGGTTGTCAACGTCAGCGACGTAAAAAATCACTATGAAATCTAATTTACGTAATCTACCTAGAACATCTCTGATTGAAATATAGCAACATATAATTGTTTGGCGATTCTAATATATTCCGTGTTATCTGAAAACTGTAACAACATTACTTTTCCAAAAAAAATTCATAAAAAGTTATGTACACGTAAACGAAGCAGTGTATCAGCCAATTAAACACTACTGAATAATAAATAAAATGGATGAAAATAATCTTTATGGGCAAAAAACTAAACTGGTACAAATCCCAATCAATATATTATATCATCTCGTAAACAAAAATTATTTTAAATTTAATTAAATTTTTTTTAAAGTACTACACTCAGTACTATACCCGAAAATAATTATAACTCGGCATCATGATAGAGACCTATGTACATACATATATCGTACACGCATTTATTTAATTGTACAAAGCTATACGCATGAAAAGCTTTTATTTTAAAATTACATAAATTACAAAATCATATTTTGTTTATACTAAATCAAATTGATAATGAAGCAAACAGAAGCGCACACCATGCGATGCGATCTAGATGTGAAAACTTTGTGCTCCGTACTCAGAACACACAACGTTATATTGGCATTTGTGTGCGCGAGTATTAAAAGTTCAATGAAATTAAACTTTTTTGAAAGTATATTATTTATGATTTATGTTTTTTTTAAATACATAACATTGAATATGTTACGGTTAGAGCGGGAAGTCGGTAAATTGGATAAAACTGTAGCGGATTCAAAATCCCAAAGTAAAAGTGACTGGATTTGCAAAGGATTTTTAACCGTATAAACGATTTAAAATAAATTTATTTTCGCACGATTACCGATTACACACTTTAACCGTAGCATATACACATATTTAAATATTATGATTGTTAATAATTTCCGCTTATTTATTTCGTTGATGTTGTTGTTGTTTTGTGTGCGGGTATATGATACGAGTAAATTAAAAGTTTGTAAGTATCTCATTTCTTGTCTGATGACTTATTCCTTAAAATATGTTTATGTTACAAACATAATATGTTTATATTTTGTATAGCAATATATACCAATTTTATAAACATGGCTTATGGTATTATAACAAATAATTTAACCGTCAGTTATGAATACCATTGCTACAGTTTTTCGAAATTTTAATTGATTTATTTTTATGAATTTTTGGCAGAACTTCTTTTTGGGTGAAAATTGGTGGAACATACTAGCCAATCGTATGATTAGCAGGGCTCTTCTTTACAGCAACAACTCTACGCAGAAATGTTTTACATTTGCTTACTTCGGTCCTAACATAATTCTATATGTGTAGCAGCGTAATGAAGAGTTCACCTTTCAGAAGAAAAATATTTTTCAATATTTTTACGGTTGGGAAGCTTGTCCCACCAAAAATCCCGTGTATTTTTAATAAAGAACATGTATTAGTAATTACACTGTTAAACCAATATTTTGGCAAAATAACAAAATGGCAAAATAATAGACAGGGATAAAGATAGGCGCCATATTTTTTTATTTTGCAAAAACTGTAGCAATAGAAATAATCTGAGAAAACAAAATACAACAAATTAAATCATTTAGGGTAAAACCCCAGTAATGAGCCCCCTTAAGCGAATTTATAAGTTAACGGATGAATTATTATTTAGTCGGTTATACAATTTTTGGAAGTTGTGGTTTTTAGCTTTAGCAAACATTCAAGAATCAAACGGTGGTTTTTATCTTTAACAAACATTCTAGTTTAATATTTTATGGAGAATGGTTTCCTTATAAAAAAAGCTTCAACGCAAAAACAGTAATTTTTTCCAGTAATGGGCCCTTTTTCTTCAGTAAGGCACCCTCAATTTTTTCCAGTAACGAGCCCCTTGTTTTTCATATGAAAATCAATTTAGATAGGTTATTATAGACCAATTTGTATGCACCTAATTGATTAGTAAACTCTGGTGAATACGAAAACATAACAAAAGTGTAAATCCGCCATCCGGTCCCAAGTCAGTAATTTAAAACATTAATTTTTAATTTAAAAAGTAGGATGTACCCCAAAGCTTTTTTGTTTCAAACAAAATTGTCTGTATATGGAAAATAAGTTGTTTTTCAATTGAGATGTGCCCGGCACACTGAAAACACATGCCACTAACTTCATTGTCGTTATTAGAATTTGCTTTAAACCGGTCATCGTAATCATCAACAAATAATTTGCGAACATGTGGTTCAGTTCCCTCAGGCTCAATTACAAGTTCTTCGCAAATCTTCTGGTCGCATATTGGTTTTGGTACATTAGTACCAAATTAGTACTGGTTTACAGCTTTCAGCTTTCAAAAGGTGAATTTTTGGTAGCCTTCCGACTCTTTATAGGTTTAGAATTTCTCTGCATTTTTTCTCCTATTTTTTGGGTTTTCTTCTCTTTCTTAATTTTTCTCTTCTTAAGACGATTTTCTTTCTCTCTTTCAGCTAACTTTTATCTGAATTTTATTTTCTTCGTCTTTTTGGAACGGTGTGGTTGAAATTATGTACCTGCGGTGTTGCGATTTTTTAATTCCCATTCGCACGGGCGTTTGAGGTACTGCAAGGCAGCTTTCAATTTGGACATTTCTATAATCAACATGGATAACAGGTAAGCCGAATGAGCCGAAATTTTATTCAACTGTAAGAAAAAGGATTAAAAAGTATACAAATATAAAACAAGTTGTATTATTTACGTTATCAATAAATTCGATCGAATGAATATCCTGCGATACCGCACCATTAAGCTCATTCATTGTTTCAACCGTAAGTTCGCGACTTTCTAAAGAAATGGGATTATCACCCAGGTTTTCAACTTGTTTGGTTTTGCACATCATGTGCGACATTTTTATAATTATCTCTTGTAACCCACATGTGCGAAACCCGCATTAACAATAAAATTCTTGCTAATGTGATTATCGACGAACGTTTTTAAAATTGGAGCAAAACAATATTTTGTTAGCGTTTTATCTATGTTTTGCTTTCTCCAATTCAAAACAATTTTTTGCCAACCCATTTCCAACGGCTTAAAAATCGAAACGTCTGCAGATTGTAGAAGCCTAGTCGAGTTTGGATACAAATTAGATAATTTTCCAATTTTCGTATAGGCAATTGTCAGGTTAGATGCGTTGTGTGTCCATCAATCAATCAACGTACACCATTATGGGGAATTGTACTTTTTGTGACATGACGCTCGGATAAAAATACCTCTAATGTATTCGAAAAAAACTTCGGTTGTCATCCACCCAGAATCCGATTTCAACCATTTTAGACTACTTGGAATTGAATTTATTTATTTGTGCGCCGGCTCATGTTTGTATGGATAAACGATTAGTGGTGGTACCATAGTCACGGTAAAGTTTTCTTTTGCTTGGCCTCGATCAGTCTCGTAAACGTTATTGGCCCCTAAAGTAAGACGAACAAAATTAATTTGCATTTAACATTAGTATAAAATAAACAAATCATGTACATACCTTTGGGAACAAGCACCTTCCCGCTTTTCGGATACATTACACAGTTTGGATATTCAGTGGTGATGAATTGAATATCCTATAGAAGGATCTTCAAGAATGTTCAGGATTTTTTTTCTGTCAAATAAGCTCCAATTTGCTTAAACCACCCGCAAATGTTTGTCTCTGCGACTTTAAAACTAGGATCTGTTATTAATTCAGGAGTACGAAAAGAAAAGATTGGATGCTTTTTAAGGAAACTTTAGTACCATTTATCTCTCGATACGTTGCCCGTAAATGGTTTTAATCTTGGTGCTACTTCCAAATACTCTTTCACAACACTCTGAACGTCTTCCTTTCGCCGTAGAAAACATGGTTAGTATGGTTAGCTAATAGCCAAACCACAATCTGATTTTCCTCGTCCGTTGTGAGTATTGGTGATGGCCCAAAACTGCTTTTTTCGCTCTATTGTGCAATTTATTTTGGATTGTTGATCTAGAAATGTAAAATTTCCTGGCCTCGTCGTGGATTGATAGCCCGTCGTTTATTTCATTAAGTGCCATTTCTATTTCTAACAAAATCAATCGATTAAAAAAATCTTCAACGATCACCTGATTTTTTACTCTCGCTGACACACGTCTGATGACACTTGAATTTAGAGAAATACTGATGTTCTAAAATTGTTTTACTTACATTCAATTAAAGAAAAGTCCGTTAAAATAATACATTAACACAAACACAAAATTTTGGCGCGAAACTAAATTAATTTGTTATAATTATATAGCAGGCCCATTACTGGATTGCTTATTACTGGGTGGTGATGGCCAATCAACATCTCCAAATCGTGAAACGATACGGTTACCAAAAGCCGTTCGCAGCAAATTCATTGTTTCCTTTGCAGTATGGAACGTTCCTCCGTCTTGTTGAAACCACCTTTCTTGAGTATTATCAAGTTCAGGAAACAAGAAATTTTCTAACATAGCCCGTAACGCTCACCATCTACAGCCAATGCATTGCCATCTTCGTCTTGGAAGAAGTACGGGCCAAAGATCTTGTCTGCTGATATTCCGCACCAAACTGTGACTCTAAGTGGATGCAACGGACGCTGTTTAATCACTCTTGGGATTTCAGTGCCCCAGATTCTAAAATTTTGCTTATTAACATAACCATTTAATTGGAAATGCGCCTCATGGGTCACTCAAAAATAGGTCAAAGGTCAAAAATACAATGTTCAGTGACGTATGGCATACCCTGTAGTTGGTGCGTTGAATCGGCCGGCGTGCTCTCCAGCTGGCACTTCGCCGGCTTTGATGATGAGCATGTAAGTATCATTGCGTGAACGACTGAACATTTTTTTGAGCAATCGAACTAACTGATTGTGATTGTTCAAAAATGTATCCAACGATTCCAATATTCCTCTCTTCTGGATATGTTCGATGTGATTATAGTGACATTTTGTGTTCAAAAAATCCTAAAATTTGAATTCTATTTGTTGTCTAGTTTGTTTTGGTTTAAACTTTTCTTTAAATTTTTAATATTCTTTACATTTTATTTTAACTTTTGTACTCCCATGTACTCACATAATAGATTTATTTAGAAATAAATAAATAAATAGAATACATGTTGAGATTTTGCCAGATTCGAGGCTATTCAAATGACCATACCGATTTTCAGAATTTTGTCATAGCTCTGAAATGGCCAAACATGGTACAGAAGTATACCATTACTGCTTAATACATTTTTTATTTTGAGCAAAGTCAAGATTTTGCGAATATTTCATAGACTTTACTTAGATTTTATATCAGATCACTCAGATGGTCATGTCCTTAGCTACTTCATAGTTTTCTCATAGTTAAGGAAAGGAAAATACGGCCATTAGGCAATTTTTTAGATTGAGCTTTAATTATTTTCACCAATTAATTTTTGTAGCTACACTTTTCGTTAAAAACTTCACACCGGTTATTTTTGTGATATTTATACGCGGTGTAAGTTTATACTTGATTGTCATTTCACGAAAGATAAATTTTGATATTTTGAAGAAAAATAAAATTTATTCAAGTTCAGGAAGTATAATTTTGATCCTTTAAAAACGTTGGAAGTATTATTTGAACGAAAAACACGTTTATTTTTGAATTAAGCAAACTTTTTTATTTCAACATAAAGAAAAATAGTTCCGATTAAACGTAAAATACAACATCAGGCAAAGGGTCACCACGAAACCTCTGACACAAGGTTATTCTTTTGTTGAAATTATGAATAACGTTTTCGCATAAATGTGGTTGTATTCACCAATAACGCGCAGTATTTCCTTCCTGAAGATGTCAACTGTTTCAGCCTTATTCGCATACTCCTTTTCCGTCACATAGCCCCAAAGAAAAAAGTCCATCGGTCTTGGTGGCCAATGTTGATTGCCAAATCGAGAAATGACACGGCCTGGAAACTTAGTCTGCAGTAATACCATTGTTTCACGTGCTGTGTGGCAGGTCGCACCGTCTTGTTGAAAAAACATGACCTCCACATCAATTCGGGCCATAAAACCTCCGTTAACATTTCGCGATACAGCACTCTATTAACAGGTAGCGCATTTCCAGCCGCATTTTCAAAGAAATATGGCCCTATTACTCCGCCACCCCAAAATACACACCAAACAGATATTCGCGGTGGATGCATTGGTTGTTTGAGTATCACACGAGGATTTAGCACTCCAAATCCGACAGTTTTGCTGATGATAGTTTTAACGTATCCATCGAGTTGAAAATGTGCCTCATTTGAAAAAATGATTTTCTGCGAAAAATCCACATTAATTTGATGATGTTCCAACACCCAATCAGCAAATTCCCTTGGCTTGATTTCTTGAACCATTTGAATTTTGTATGCTTGCACACGCAGATCTTTTACCAAAATTCGTTGCATAGTGCTTCTGGAAATGTTTAATTCTTGACCACGATGCCGAATGGTAGTTCCTGGATTCTCGGCTACAGATTTCCTTATTGTGGCTATATTTCCGAGTCACCGATAAGGACGACGACGAACAATGATCTTCTGATCTATCAACGTAAGTTTGGGCTCAAATTTTGTAATTAAACGCCTCACTGCCAATTCATTTGGCGCATTATTGCGACCGATAACTTGTCGTAATTGGTGAACTGTTTTCGCAAAACTTTCACCATTTTTGTAATGTGTTTTTACAATAATTAAACTTTGTTGGTTTGAATACTTCTTCATATTCTTATATCGCGTGGTCTGTACGTAACAACTGTCAAAAAATCACCGTACAACTCGTATTAACAAAATACAGGCGGCAAATTTAAATCCGGCGCTCTTGCTGACACACCCGTTGGTTATTGCGTAAAAGAATAAGAAAATAATGGTTTGCATTCTGTTATTTTCAGCAGTAACATTCGCTATAATTTTATTTTAGGAATTTAAATAATTAAAGTTGCAGAGCCATCATTCAAATAAAAAAAGGTTTGTTTTTATAAAAAAATAATTTAACAATTTTCAAATGATTCGGTAAAAACCGTAAACAAACTAATAGTTGGTATTTTTTTTTAATTTTATTTTATTATCCCTGCAATCTATTTTGTGACCAAAGCTCTCCCAACTCTTTGGATTGGTTTCCTTTTTCCCTCCTTACTTTTACGCCAGTGTCAGCCAATTCGAGGACGTACGGTTATAGGTCCGATTTTATCACCACCATTTTATCATAATCTGTTGTTGAAAACTCCCTATGCATCCTGATTTTATCAGGATTCGGACCCGGTACCACCCAATCCAAACGCCCAAGCTTTAACCACTGTAGCATTTGGTCGGTTAGTTGGTATATTTCTGCATAAAATAATTTTATATAAAAGCGATGTAAATTCGATTGTAATGCAATTACCCGCTCATTGCTTATAAATTGCACTTTCACAATGTAAACGAATCTAGCTAATGGATTATGTCTGAACAAAACAGTAAAATTCATTTTGTTTCAAAAAGCTTTTACATCTTCTTAATTGATATCATTGATATCAGTTTAAAAATAACTTCATATATGAAAATGTACATGTATGGTTGACTACAGCTTTAATCAAGTTTTCAATTTTGATTATTTTGTAATTTTCACATCAAAGAAAACTCGTATAGAATAGAAAACAAAACAAAACGAAACCCGTTGATTGAATTTTTCATTGTAAAACTTTTTTTATTTCACTTGCACAACAAAAATACTTATTGTTGCTTTTTTCAAAGGAAAATCGAGTATTAAAAACTTATCGGTATGCTGTAGTGTTTTTAATTTTTAATTTAAGCTTGCACCAACACACAATCTATTTGTAGGATACAACTACACATACACGTATATACGTGTCAGCTGGAAAAGCTTTTTTAATATCACAAGCTCAAGCGCATTCTTAAAACTATACTTATGTTTGCTGTCTTACTGTAATTTTAAATTTTGTATCCCTGGTAAATTTATTTTCAAGGATTTACTTGATGTGCAAGAAATATATATAGCTAATAGATAGAAATTCTAAGATCATAAAACCGTAACAAGTTCTTGTGTAGTTCTTCAAATTTAATGTTGTTATTTTTATATTAGTTTACATCAGGGCTTGTGGCGAGTTTTTATTTTATGCTGCTGTCATTGCAATGCACTTCTGTGCTTGCTCAAATTGAAATATATAAATGAAATTTATGTGATTTTTGTACGTTAAAAGAGCAATAAAAATTAAATTCAAATAGTTTTTATTGCCCCGGATCAAGATTCAAACTGATATTGATTATTTTTTATGAGTTTATAGTTCAATGGAAAGTCTGTCGTCATTACAGATTTATTTTTAGTTTACAAGTTTTTGCACTTTGTATGCGGGAATACACATAAATAGTATAGTGTAACACTCATTACCGCGTCTCTATACGTATACGAGGAGAAAAGGAACTTAACAATCTGAACATTTCCCTTGATAATGTACATAAGGTAATATATACCGAAACAACAAGGTAATAAAATCAATTTTTTCCTGTTCTGTTTATCTATATAGAAATATACCGAAGACATTAACACCTTAAAATAATTTACGACATTTTCATGAATTTCCTTGAAAACCCCTTTTCATATTTTATTTTGTTTTCTTCATACCGAAAAGCTTGACATGAACTTCTAATATATTCCAATTTACTTTATTTTGTGCCTTGTTATTTTTACCGAAAAATAAAAAATCGTAACATAAATTTTTGGTTGTTGATTTATATCGTTACAATCATCGTTACAGAAGATTGAGTTTATTTTTGTTGTTTAGTCGCAAAAAAACTGTTTTATACAAGCGACCCTCTCCTATTTACGTATAATATAGCGTATAAGGAGCAAGCGATATTTATAAAATAATATTTCATATTTATTTATTTATTTATTTTTATCACCGAAATTGGAAATAATATTTCTTATTTTTATGTCGCACAACATCTACACACACATAAATTATTATGATCTTTGATATTTATTTTTGTTTATGTGGATGCCCTACACTTCATTATGAACTTACTCGTACATACTTTGCTCGTCTTCGATTGATAAATGAAATTTAATCTTTTCCATCGATAGACGTTTGGGCTTGGGCTAGTATTTAGGGAAGACAATCTTCTGTTATTTTCATTATAATTCGGTGTATTTTTATGACGGCCAGTTACTTACATCTCTAAATAAATGGGCATGTTTTCTTATATATTCTACTTTTTTATGGTATAGAGCCGGAAATATTAACTTGTTTATTCAAGCTCCTAAAATCGATAAAATAAAATGTTTGCCAGAATTTATGTAAAAAAAATAAATAAATAGGTTTTTGGTTGGTGTTTATAGGATAAGATAATGTAACGCAAGAGAGTGTGTCATCTTGATATTTCGGTATACGCTTTATAAATGAAAATACAAAACGTATTATTCATTTATACGACCGTATTAAAGGTTTTAAAGCATCGTAGAATTTGAAATAATATGGTTCGTGATAAATCATTTTTTTTTAAATAACATTTGGCCTAGCATTTTGTACCGAAGTTTGATGTTCGAACACATTTCTGATGTTGACAAAATAGACGCAAGCATAAAACATTGTTCAACTTTTGCAATACTTAAGCTTAATACTTAAGCTATGTTTATAAGCTTTGAAATATATTAGTAAAGTAAACGCGAGAAGATAGCACCCTCAAATACGAAATTAAAGAAGTGAGTTATGTTTAAATTAGTTAAATACCCAAATAAATCACCCCTGAAATAAAAGTTATTTAATACTTATCTCATTGTTTACCGCATCACTTTGACATAATTAATTGTAAATGTCAAATTGAAGAGCGATTATAGTTACACCTAATTTAGTAGTACCATCTGCGAGAATCTCGAATAATATCGATATTTTTAGTTCAGTGGTGTTTCGAGCATACAACTTGCAATATTTTTCTTTTTCCTTTTTTGTTCTTATTCTTCTTATTTTGTATTCCTTATGTTTTTTGACGCATGTGAAACAAGTTAAAAATAAAATTGTATCCAAGTGAAAGAAAATAAAGGTTGTCTAGTCGCACCATACCTGATAAACCAATTTGTATATAACATCAGATCATTTTTGGTCCTTCGAGCCGGATGCGCGCATTCCATTTTGTAAGTAAGCAACTATCCAGGATTTCATCAGAGGAAATAAATATTCACTATCCAGTGAATTTATTACCAACTATATATATGTGAGCAGAGTGAAACCAGTTGATGAGTAGCATTATCCAGTTATTGAAATCTACCATTGAATTCGAGACACGTGATCCGGACAACCTTTGCCACCATTTTGTGATTTATCAAGCGGGAATCCATAAAACCAGGTAACCTGTTTTTGTTCTTCTAATTAACGTTATTGTTATCTTAACCGTTAAAGTAAATATATTTCAAGTTTTACAATTTTACTCGTGCTTAAACCAGTTTCACAAAATATTAGTACCAATTAGTACCAGCCTTAAGAGTGCAGTGAATAAGAGTGTAGTGAAAATCCGATCAACGTTTCGTAAATTCCGATTAAGGTTTATATTTAACATGGATGCCTTGATGAGGCGTAAGAGTGTGATTAAAGGCCAATTCACCAAATTTGCTAATTTTATCGCGACTAAAGGTGCAGATGCTACCTACGATGAATTAGCAGTTCGCTTAACCAAAACTCATGAAATTTATAAACAGTTTGTCTCGATCGAAGATGATACTTTTGAGTTGGATGAGAAAGTCGTTTCAGAAATGGACGCCATTGACGAATTGTACTTTTCACTCGTTTCCAAAACGCAAGCTCTCATTAGGGAAAAGTCGCTAACACCCGCTTCACCAATTAAACGTGATGATGCCGATACTTCTGCAAATATTACCCAGTCAGAGTTTCGTTCAGATTTTAAATTACCGCGATTGAATCTTCCATTTTTTGACGGGGATGTGAAACAATGGCACTTTTACGACATATTTATTTCAACGGTACATGAGAATACACCTATCGAGAGCACAAAAATTTAAATACCTTCTTGTTCAATTACGTGGAGCCGCATATAGATCAATTTGCCACTTTCGGGTCGATGATGCTAACTATCTAGAAGCACTAAAACGCTTGGCTAAAAAATACGGCAAAAAGAAAGGCATAGTTGAATGCTACATTCGTGAATTTCTTTCATCGTCGAAGTTTAATAAACCATCATCCACAAATATCACAAGGCTCTATAATACCATAGATGAGACGGTTCGAGGGTTAAAATCGTTCGGAGAAAAGGCAGTTCCACGTGATCCATGGATAATACTTTTAGCATGCGATTAGCTGGATGATGACACGAAGCAGCTGTGGAAGTACGAGACCGCAGAAGATGACTATCCCACAATCGAATAATTTTTAGAATTCCTAACCAAACGCACGAATTCACTAGAGGATACCGTTCCAAGACGAAACTTAAGTTCAAATCCATCATCACATCTAAAATCATTTCATTCAATAGGGCAGCCACCCTCCTGTCCTCTTTGTAAAAATGAATTCCATTATTTGTATCTTTGTCCCAAATTTCAAGCGATGCCTATTAATCCACGTCAAAACTTCATCACAGAATCAAAGCGTTGGTTCAATTGTTTGAGTGATTAGCATACCGTTACAAGTTGTAAAAACAAAAGGTACTGTAATAAATGTTCAAGGCGACATAATACATTACTCCATTATATACCCATTACGCCTACTACCAATGGACATTCCCAACATTCATTAAAGTCGACACAACCAAACACTAAGATGAATATCCAATCGAACTTCATGGTTTCATCTCCCAGTACCGCTACTGAAACCGATACATCAAGTGCACCACATTCAGCTCTAACCATGTTTCAATTCCGAGATGAAGTTGAACGGAGAGTAGCATTCGTATGAATAAATTATATTTTCCATTACGGCAAAAATGTACAGAGATCTCGAATACACCACACTTAATTTTTATTTCGAAAATTTGAACCTACCGGATTTTTGATAAAAAAAACTGTAATGTATAATAAAAGCAAGGTCACCCCTTGTTGAAAAGATTGAAACAGCTCCTACAGGAGCTACCATTTCCTGTACACAGTTGTCCACCACATTTTCCACAGATTTTTCAATTTGTAGAAAAAACTTTAGTATAAAGTTTAATTCCAAATATTCAATGCCCCTTAACTGTAGAGATACCGAATTTTGAAGAAATGAAATTTTTTTGATCAAAGCTCGTCATTTCCGGAAAAATTTAGATAAATAATCTAAACAAATTTTGTTTGAAACTTAGTCGACAATTTTTTTGTTTTTATCGTTTTTTCGTAAATGCTTTATACTTTTCAAAATATGTACAGGTATTCCTCGACTTACGACCGAGATAGTTTCCTAGACATCGGCCGTACGTTGAATTTCATGTTAATTAATTTCTAAATCAAATTAAAACTTCATTTTTATTTAAATCAAAAAGTGTAATAAAATCCATAAAAATTAGAGTTACAAATTTAATTTTCCGAGCATAAGTGCAATCCAACATAAGAGCAATCGATTGAGCTGCTCCTGGGACAAATTGATCCAATGCTGTTTGAACTGTTCTCGCTTTCATTTCACGGAAAATTTCATAATAACATGAAATATTTTCTTGAACTAAACGACTTACTTTTGATAACCTTTCATCTTTTGGATTCATTTGTTCCATTTTTTGCACTCCCTTATTAATTTAGAATGAATAGCTGCAGCCATTTATTTTGTCTTGAATTTTTTTACGGATTATCTTCATCAGTTGGGTTACTTTCACCTGCGCCCTCTGCAACATTTTGCTCTTCAATTTCCTGTAAGTCTTTATTTAAAATTTTTCATGCTGATATTGTTAATATCAGATTCGTCAACATCTAAATTAAGCTGCTTGGCAAGCTCTACGATCTGATCTGTAATTTGATCAATTTCAATTACATAACTAGTATTTTGTTAAAATCATTTTGTAGTTTTTTTTTTCATATTCCTCCCATACAATAAGGCGTGACTTCTTATCGTACACTTGCTATATTTTTGGTCCCTTGTAAAATGTTGTAACTCCACCAAAACTTTTTTAATGTTGTCTATAATAATGTTGTCATAATTTTTATATTAGGGTGTAAATCGCCTAGACAAGGTTGTTGTCCAGGCGAATTATCCTATAGCAAAGGCATTTTATTTTGAATATCCTGCCGATTGCAATATTCTTTTACTTCAGAGAGAATCACTTTCATAAACCAATCCAGTATTTGTGTCAACCAGTATTTGTGTCATCCAAACCTTTTTGTTTGAGCGATAATGCACTGGTAATCTATTAATATTTACACATTTAAATCTCTTGGACTTTTTGGCCGACGAACCGGCAATATTTACGCCTAATAAAATTGTTAGTCTATCTTGCCTATATCCCTAGCCATACACAATGAGGAAACTCATTGGGAAACGCAACATAATATTTAAGAAACACAAATTAGACTCCAATAACATGATAATTCCGAGATCTGTAATATTATTTGTCTTCTGGATAGTGGTAAAGGTGGTGGACCACATAATATTCGTAATCAGGTTCCGAAGCGTAATGTATCCTTCCTTATTCTCTGGAATTATAGCGAAATTAATAAATACACATTTTCAAACCGGTGAATATCCTAATCAATTAAAAATGGCCAAAGTTGTCCCATTATTTAAAAGTGGTGATGACAATTTAATTTCTAACTACAGAACTTTTTCTACTCTATCTGTATTCGATAAAATCATTGAAACAGTTATAAATTCTCGATTCAGGAGTTTCTTCAAGGAATCGAACTTTTTTTAAGCATTTCAGTATGAATTTAGAGAAGATGCGGTACTGATGTGGCTCTTGTTGAAATGACAAATATGATTTATAATGCTTTGGATCGGAAGGAGTATGTTGCAACCCTCTTTCTTGATTTAAAAAAGCTTTTGGTACTATTGATTACATGCTGCTTCTCGATAAATTATACGATATCGATAATTGTCAGCAATATGTTATGATTAATGGAATGAGCAGTAATATTTTAACTGTGAAATGTGGGATTCCTCAAGGCAATGTGTTGGACCATTACAGTTCCTGATATTTATCAATGACATCTCGAATTTGCCTTTGATTGACAAAATGGAGATTTTTGCAGACGATACTAGAAATGTCCCTTCTGCAATACAGAATAGCATGAAGCATGATATGCACATCTTACTGGAGTACTTCAAATCGAACGTGAGCTCATTGAATTTAAATAAACCCAATTTATGATCTTTCATTGACCACAAAAAAAGTTTAAATAGTTCACAAAAGTTCAAAGTTCAGTTCATTAAATTCGTCTGTAGTAAAATGACTCCGTTAGTAGGATTGGTAAGGAAGCTCCCGTATTTTGTGCCTAGGTATATATTGAGACGGATGTAGTACTTTGCATTTATCCTGCCGAGAATTTTTTTATTGAATTAAGGTTTATGGAACGGCAAGTCGGGGCAAATTGAAACCTGTCCAGACCATGCAAAACAAAAGTGTGAAAGCTAACTTGAAAGTCCCTTTACCATTTTCATCATTGGAATAATACGAAATTGAATCCAAAGGAGTTTTGCCGTTGGGTGCGTTGTATGATTACCAAGTTTCATTATATATGTACAGGACATTAAAAGTCTCTTCTACCTTATCTAATTCGGCATTTAGTAATTGTATCCATAAATATGGAACCAGATTTGCTAATAACTTATAATGCGGATCCATTACAAACGAATTTGGACGCAGACCAATCCGAATTTCCGGTCCTTCAATTTACAATAAATTCCCTGAATCATTGAAACCCATAATGAATATTCAAGAAACAATTCAAGATCTACTATAGAGAATTGGTAAATAATTACATTTCTTAAATTTCATAGCTTCAATATGCTTATTATTGACGCATTAAAGTTACTTTGCATTTAAAGGACAGAAAATCCATTGGGGAATTGGCATTGTAAATTATTTAATATTATTTTATTGTAATTTTTATTGTAGCTATGTTGTTTTTTAAATAAAAAAACCCTTAAATGCTTTAAACCCTGGCAAGACTTCGCTTTCATATGAATGTACGGACGCTCAGGATTTTTTTGCAGTAAAGTCCGGTTGCATTCACATTACACAGTTGTTCCTTCAAATAATTTTCTTTTTTTGACCAGTCGTCAACGTTTCATCAAATTTTGAAACCATCCATGGCTGGCAGTAAAAGTCTGATCATAGTCGTCGCCTTCCATTAATTTTTAGATTTCGCAAAGACTGAGTACTTTTTGGATGATTACGAGGCCCATAGGAATTTGGTTTTTAATCAAATCTTCCATCCATAATTTTTCCATTTTTTGTTTAGATCCTTACCTGTTCCTGATAATAATTGTTGACTTTAAACATGCCAATTCCTTACCTGGTTCTAAAATGTGAACCTTATTTTTTAAAATGGTAGATATTGTCGAATGAGACAATTTTAGATCACGAGCTAAGTCTTTTACTTTTTTACCACTTTCATGTAAATTAAGTTTAATTTCCAATTCAATAACTTGTTTTATTTTTTAAACTTTTACTATTGCAGGACATTTGGAAATTTTAAAATTATTCAGTTTAAAAATGAAAATCGACTGAACAAAATAGGAAACTAAAACCTTATGACAGTACGTTGTACATATTATACTGAACTTCAGTTCCGCAATGAAGAGGGATATATAAGAGAACGAGGGAAAAATCGATCGTAAGTCCGAATGGTCGTAAGTCGAGGAATTTGCAAAAAACGAAAATATTTTATAAGAGCTGCCACATTGGGTGGACCGATTTCGCCCAAAAATCACTGGGATCTCCAAATTTGTAGAATGAGCTTAAGCTCGATCAGTTAATCCATATGGGCTGTAGAAAACCACCAACATTTGGTCTGCACGACAACACACTCGCACGAGGGAAACGTTTTCAAAACTACTATACAGAAAAAACTATTGTTTTGCAAAAAAAATGTCATTTCCGATTAAATTTTGGAATTTTTAAAAGTTTCGGATTTGATTTGAACCGATATTGTTAAAAATTTAATTTTGAATCTTTTAGTTCCAATTCGTTTTGCTCGTAAAATATAATTTTCAGCTCGTGTGGAAGCTGTCTTTTGCGGTGGACCGGTTTCGTCCAAAATCGTCTGAGATCTAACAATTTGTGGGAAAAGCGAAATTAAGCGAAACCTCCGCTTTTCTTAATTAATCAATTCATATGAAACTTTATGTTAAAAATGGGTTAGTTTTGAAATGATATAATTTTAAAAACAGCTGGGGGATGGGAGCTGATACTACCGGTTAAACGATTTCAAACGAAAATAACTGGAATCTCTAAGTTTATGGTAAATAAATCTGAAGTTTCTTTGTGATCAGTCGATCGGTCTGCACTGTAGAGAACCAACAGCAATTAAGTTTGCACGACATGATAACAGTTACTCACACACAGAGATATTTAAATATTTTTTTGACATCGGCGATGTAGCGAATTTTAAATTTGCAAAATTCTCGAGGTCAAAGTTTTTCATGATTACTGTTTGACTATACTATCATTACTATATACTAGACCGGTATTGTTGCAAATTTAATTTACCCGTAGAATCTTTTAGTTCATAATCGTTTTTATCGTTAATGATATACTTTTCAAAATATTTGGCAACAACGAAACAGCTCCTATTAAAGTTGTTACCTCCGGTGGACCGAATTTGGCCAAAATTCACCGGGATCCCTTAATTTTTGAAAAAAACTTAGGTATCCATATTGCATCCCAATCAATCAATCTGTCGGCGTAATACAGGGCCGAATTTTTGATTGGAAGTAGTTTCAAATTATTTAGAAAAAAGGATAAAGCTCCCATTGAGGCTGCTACTTTCGGTGGACCGATTTCATCCAAAAAACATTGAAATCTCCCAATTTATGAGAAATGCTTAAGTATGAAGTTGCATCCCAAACAGTCAATCCGTCTAGGTTTTAGAGAACCAACAGTAATTTAGTATGTGAACCAAACCAAATTTAGTAGATTTAGATTTTTTAAATATCACTATTTGACTTCGGTAATATAGCGAATTCTACGAAATAAATGGCGATAAGGTTTACCCGAGACGGAATGGTGACTTGGTTTAAAGTTTACTAAATCGTTAGAAAAATATAATAATAAAATAACAATCGGGACTGCTTAACAACGATTTTTCCTGAATCAAATATTTGCCTCAAAACAACTTCCAACTCAAGAGCAGTAGCAGCTTTCGGAAAGAGTGTTCCGCGCATCATTCGCTATATAGTATACCATTCTCCATATTGCCGAAGCAAAAAAGTCAAACGATTGACTGTAGAATGAAACTTCATATCTGAATTTTTTTATAAATTGGTAGTTGCAGGTTTCATAGTAGCAATTTAGTTTTTTGTAAATTTCATTTACGTTAATTTAATTTCAAACCACCACGAACCAAGAAAATTTAAATTAATTTTTCATTAAGGCTTCAGATCAGTTTTTCAAAACTTAAGCGGAAATCACGATTTTTTTACAAAAAAATGGTTTTCAAAATAAATTCGGATTGTTTGATTGGGATGAAACTTCATAAAGGGTCATTCTATAGGGCCAACAATCTGTCCACACTCGTACGTCTGCGAAACGCAAGGTCTACTGAAAAAAACGCTGCGTCGTGCACAAGAATTTGGTTTTTCTGCGACTCTAGGTCTGCAATCGTATAAAATTCAGCTGACCCAGGAACTTAAGAAGAACTAGCGCGCCAGCTACGTGAACTGGCCACCGATATCGTGCAATTAAACACTTTTAAACGTTTTTCTTTGGGGCTATCTTAATTCGCAGGTCTATGCTAATATACCATAAAAAATTAATGCCCTCAAAGTCAACGTAACGGATGCCTTCCAGCAAATTCAGCCAGATTTATGCGACGAAGTCATCGAAAATTGGACCTCCCTAATACGTGTCAAAGCCGCGGTGAACTTTTGATCGACGTTATATTCCAAACTTCACGCCATAACATCTTCTTTCAAATAAAAAAATGAGTCGATAACTTACACAAAACTTGTTTTATTTAAATTTAAACATCGAGCGCCTTTATTAATTTGAATTTATTAATGATTTAGAGGCGAAATCACACTACCGGCCGCTTCAAAGGAGCCGTTTCGTTTATTCCATATACATAATTTGAAATGTATGTATATCATGTGCGAGAAAAAAGACTATGGACAAAAGTTTGTAAATCAATTTTACAATGATGCCTTTCCAGATCACTTTTCCAAAATATAAGCGAAAATTACAATTTTGCACCAAATCTGTTTTTTCACAACAATTCAGCCACTTTACACCCAAAATGGGTTTACTGATCGCGATGAAACTTTATTCTAACATCGGTCCATCGTAAGTGGCAGTTTCCATAAGAGCTGTTCCGTTTTTTGAAAAGTACATAGAATTTACGAAAAAATAAAAATACTGTAAATTATATTTCATACAAAATTAGTAGTTTTCACGAACGCAGTCAAGTTGGGTTCCGTGAAATAAAAGATTTTTTTCATTAACAACCTAGAGTTTGAATTATTCGCCGCAATTTTGAAAAAACTTTTAATTTTAATATTTTCACGCAATGCTAATTTACTTTCAGATCATTTTTAAAATTTTACCGGAAATGAGAGTTTTGACATGAAAAATTTTATGTCACCAATAATTGGCATTTCTACACTCCAGGCGAATTGAATATTCGAAAAAAATACGTCATACTTAATCTTTGTCTATTAATTAGGAGATCATTGTCTATAAATTAGGATAATTCACTGAAATTTCAGCAGCAATAATGTTTTTTTTCTCGCCTTACCAATCAAGGTTTGTGTATTCAAGATCTACGAGTATGTGTGGGTAACTGCAGCAGTGAAACTTTCGAATTTCAAAATGAAACTTTGTCTATCGATTAAGCCGTTTGTGCTAATGTGTGCTCACGGGGAAAAATTAGTTCTAGTCCAGGAACCGAAAAAACGAGAAAATAAAATTTCATTTTCGCCTGAAAGACGAAACAAATAAAACCCGATTTCTAGTAAAACCAGAAATTATTTAAGCCCAATTTTGAAACTTTGCAAAGGCTGCTAACATGATGGAATTTGTGCTTACTATAGAAATATTATTTTCATAAATTTTTATTCGTAAATCGAGGAAAAACAGACTAGCCGCTAAAAGATACTTTATTAAACAAACAAAAGACAGACGTATGCCATTCAATAATATTTAAGTTGAAGAACAAATTAAAAAATAGAAATACAATATTTTAAAACCCAAGAATAAGCAAATCAAATAGCATATTCCTATCAAGCATGTTCACTGTCATCCGAAAAATATACTGACTAAATTTGTGATGTTCCAGAATTTGACCAATTACATTAAACAACATAGACTGTTGAATGAACGATTTTGTGACAAAAAGTTTTCTAAAAACCAACGAACTTGGAAATTCTTCATTGCCATCTGAAAAATAAAGTGACTGAGTTTGTGCTACTCCAGAATTAGCTTAATTCCATTGAACAACAAAGACCGTTGAGTGAACAATTTTGTGACAATAAGTGTTCTAGAAACTAACGAACTTGGCCCTTCTGATTGCATATTCCTATTAGGTATGTTCACTGCTATCCGAAAAACGTAGTGACTGAAATGAATTGGCTCCAATTTTGGATTACCACATATTCAGCCACTATATTTTTAGGACGGTATATTTTTTACCGTCCTGAATATGCAATCAGAAGTGCCAACTTCATTGGTTTCTAGAACAGTTTTTGTCAGAAAATTGTTCATTCAACTTGTCTTTGTTGTTGTATGGAATTGGGCCAATTCTGGATTAGCACAAATTTAGTCACTATATTTTTCGGATAACTTTGAAGATGCCTGACAGGAATATTCTATCTGATTTGCTTATTCTTGGGTCTTAAAATATTTTATTTTGTATTTTTTAATTTGTTGTTCAACTTAAATATTTTTGAACGGTATGCCTCTGTGTTTTGTTTGTTTAATATAGTTTCTTTTAGGGGCTAGCTAGTTTTTCCTCGATTTACGAATGAAAATTTATGAAAATAATATTTCTATGATAAGCACAAATTTCATCAGGTTAGCTGCCTTTGGAAAGTTTCAAAATTGGGCTTAAATAATTTCTGGTTTTACTAGAAATCTGGTTTTATTTGTTTCGTCTTTCAGGCGAAATTTGAAATTGTATTTTCTCGTTTTTTCGGCTCCTGGACTAGAACTAATTTTTTCCGTGAGCACACATTAGCACAAATTGGGCTTAATCAATGTTCATTTTATAACATCCGGCGCAACTTTAGCGAGACCTTGCTAGTTATTTTCTTATATTTATGAAAGAAAGTATGCAAGACCAGGAAATGCACCTTTGACTGAAATACACTTTTATTTACAGTTACGATTAAATGTTTTCGATGAATTGGTTAACTAGAATGAGTAACTGATGTTATGGCCATCAATCGATTTTAAGGCAATTCCCCTCGCAATAAACTTTTATTTTGTCACGAACACATTTCCGTTGTCATGTTTATTAACATTTCATTTAGCAATTAACTCTGAAATGGGAATAACCAAATCCAAACTTTCAAACATTTAACGCAATTCACTTGCGTGAATATTGTTCAGCCCAAAACGAAAATATTTTCTAATTGCTAATTTAACAATAATTGTTAAAACTAATTTCCATGTTGTAAAAAAACAAATTAGTTAATTTCATAAATAAAATAAAGCTTTTTGGTATTTTATAAAATTTTATTCATCCCGATATCATCATTACTAAATATTATGGATGACATTAGTCATTATGCACGTAACGTATAACAATTGTTGTTAGTCACTTTTCTAAATGACGTGTTAAGTAATTGGCACGCACACCAATAAATTTAAGTTTTAGTGGATGTGTGTGTGTGTTTGAATTAAGCTTTTTAATTATTTGAAATGAGCACCGCTTGGAACATCGCAAATTCGAACAAATTCTCTTGGTATTTCTACAAATATTTTTAGCACGTAAAATGTTATTCGACATTAAACCATTAATTTTTTATTAACTCTCACAGGTGACAGTGCTTACTGGTACAAACGTACAAATATAATTTTTGGGCATAATTAGCTACGTGAATATAAGCGTGAAAATCTACGATTAAACAATTTATTTAAACTTAGCAACAAAAAGCCCAATGAATTAAATTCATTTTTTATCGGCTTAATGATTTCAGTCCAGCTAAGCGACCGAGTCACAAAAAATATAATTTTAACGTTAACAGTTTGGTTGTTACGAGCATATCATATTATATAATATATGATGTGCGCTGTTTTTTGTGCCATATACATTTTTATTTTTAATAATAATAAAAAAAGCATAATTTCCCAAATGACATTTCATAAACATTAAAAAATAAAAAAAAAATATATCCATTTCAATTAATATTTTACATATACAAGGATAAAAATATGTATTTATGTATACGATGTTGAAAGCACAAAAAAGCATACCAACCATGTCATTTCTCAATATGATGATGATCAGAGTCTCATGTGAGTTTAGGAGTTTCAAAGTTCAACAGAAATAAAAAAAGTTTTATTATTGCAATTTAGAGAACATTTAAATAAATTTTTAAAATTAAAAATAAAATTGCTTGGTTATCAAAATGTGTACGTAACCTGTGTTGGCCGAATGCCGAAAAGAGAGGTCCCGCGAAATCCCGTGCGCCAGCACTTTATTGTGCAATGATCAATAACATTTTGGTTAAAACTTTTGTGATAGGTAATTAGTAGGTCGGTTTGAAATAAAATAAATATTACTCCGAAATGATATAATTATTGCTGCTTCGATATGCACAGCTTTCACAGCTTTTCAGTGTCGTTCTTATTTTAATACGGCCAATAATGATCCAATATTTCTCTTTCCGTGAATCTTTCCGTGAATATATCATCTGCTAGTAATATTAATGGATGTTTGTTGTCATAGTCAAAGTCTGCATTAAAAAATGGATCTCCAACTCTCATTAAACCTTTTGCATCAATAAATGGTGCTAGAGAGATCAATTTTGAACTGTAATTCACTGTTTTGTGTTCAGTTAGTAGAGCAATCAACTAACTACACAAAATATACATTCAATTCTAACTGCGTCAACTTCACGTGATCTCAGTTCACTAACTATCCTGTTCTTATGGTTTTTTGGTGTTAGAATTTAATTCGTAATGTTTCACGTTCACCACATTTTTCAATATTTTGGTGAATCCCGATCGCCATTTAAATAATGAGGTTATAACTAATCACTTCTAGTGTTAGTTTGAATTCTCTGAGTTAGATTCGTTTTACTCATTTTTCTGTTAAACAATGGTTTTTTTTGGCTCGTCACTTAAATGTGACACAGGCAAAAGATTCTCGGGATGATGCTGTCACTCGGGTCCATACCACCATTGGATTTTGTATAATAATTTTTGTGGTGATATTCCTCTGGATTTATGTTTAGCAGGATTCTTGGCAGATTTTATGTGCGCCCAATGTTGCCTGGGATACATGTCCAATATTTTACTAGTACGACTCGCGACAAATATTTTTCCTTTTGCTAAATATGACAACAGGCACGCCAGAATGCTATTTTCTTCTTCGCTGAGTATGTTTGATTCACTAGTGCGACTTTAGTCTTCGAAGTCAATAGGCTTACAATTATTTATCCCCTTCACAACTCTGCTATAAATTTCTGCACAACATGCGATTTCACTAGCATCTAAAAAATCCGTATTTGGAGGTCTTTATAATGATTCGTAAATCACGAAATTTTGATGTTTTCGTATCGTCTTTCTTAGATATCATCACAATCCATCAAACAGTTCTATAGTATCCTTATCGGCTATATCGTCACATAAGCATGACGCGATGGCGATTCACCCATTATCTTAAAGAAAAATCACCACGTTGGAATGCTTTAGAAATGCCATCTTTGAGTTTGAATATTTTTATATCCATTGTCGCCGGCTATAGTTGCTGAAGGACGCGTATCTCGAAATACGCAGAACACGCAAGACCGAAGGTGACTCTGGCCAATTTATAATTCTGCAGAGGGTTCGTCCGCATAATTAGTATCATCAGGAGCGATTATTGCAATTCCGTTGCATCTGAATCACATCAACATAGCCTATATCGCAGGTTGAATTGTCGGTCGTGTTGCTTGATTTCCTACTGTTTGATGAGGCAGACAATATGTCGTTTCAATGAAGATCGATGAAGTGTTCGCGTAAATTTTCATCGTTCGCCAGTTTATCCAAACATAATTGGATGCTCAGTGCTGTGTAAATAGAATAATTTAATATTTGCTCTGATTTGGATTGAGCAGATATGAACCAACCAAACACTGTCTTCTGAAACATAGTTGAACCAAATTTCTTATATTCATTCACAAGTATATAAAATAATTTATCAGCTCCGATTAGGATGTCTGTTTGAGATGGATAAAGGCTGGATCGCCTAGCTACATCTCTCCAATAAAATACGTTACTCCGTTATTAATGTCACAGCCAGGTATGCTCGATGGTAATTTATTGATAATTATTGCAATGACCTTTACGTGTATTGATGGTGGCCCTAACGATATTATGGTTTTTCTCCTTGAGCACATTAAATTGGTGCAGCTACTCCGGTTGCATTTATGTTAGCTGTTTGATGCTGCAACTTTACTCGTTGAGCGCAGCTTTTAGACAAAAACGTGGATTGTGATAGTGCTAGGTTGATTCTGTTGATGGTTCTGTTGATGTTGATTCTGGTTCCAAAATGGCATTGCAATTTGTAGTGTCGAGCAGTGCTGCTGACTGTAGAAATAAATGATGATTGTGCATGCATATTTTGCAAGTATATCGAGATCTATAAACAATGAATTAATGAGTGGAAGATAAACAATTAAAGCATTTAACTAATTTGGGAAAATAGTTATTTTGAAAACCAGCAGAACAATTTTGGAATTAAATAAAACAAGACGTAACCAAAGGGTCTCTTATTAAATTAAATATTAAAGTACAGCAGCATAAAAGAGCTTGTGATTCATAATTTGGTGTCAGAAGTGGGATCCTAGAATTAGTGTACAATGAAAAAATTTATTATTGCATGATATCGGTACGATTTTCATGAGGATCACCAGATTCTTCGCAGTGACTTTTGTGAAAATTGTTTGGCATTACGGAATTTATTTATCGGCACCCATCGATCAGCACTATATTTATAAAACAGCTTATACTCAAGTCGAAACTGTAATTACACTATAGTTTATAAAATACTACCGGTGCTGGACCATTGTTGCAATAAACATTTCATTGCCAACTTAAGGGTACCTCAAAGGTATACTATGGATGGTTAGCTATGTGGATGTTGCCACCATACGAGGTATTGGATACGGAGTTGCTGATCAAAGCAACATGCAAAAATGGAGGAGCTTAAGAAAACCCGATGTAAGTCACAGTCCGCTGATATAAAACCGTTAGATCCACTGCCAATCACTATTGGCGCCAAACTTCCCACAATTTAACTTTCAACATTTAGTAGGAGATATCTGGAGTGACTTAACTTGACTCCATTATACATGATAATTCTTTCCTAAGTGCAAGCACTAAGTTTCAATGCTTTCAATTATCACTTGATGAAAATACTGCTGGTGTTGTGGCAGCCACAGAATTATCGGACCTAAATTATGTAGCACAAAAAATTCGAAAAACCGAACTTTATTTGCAAGCAAAATCTACTTGCGCGCTTTTTTCGTATGGCCATCTGAATAAGTGTGATTCCAACAAGCTGGTATAGGACTATGATTGATCAAAGGGCCTGAAAGAGCCTCAAAGACTTTTGGATCTTTGACTTTCGTGTGACTAGACGTGTTTGTTCAAATATTAAAATTTTTTAAATTTAGCTGATTTATTTTGAACACTAACTACTCTGTAACAACAAACTAGTAGTAAATAAAAATCAATGCCTTTGTGTTATTGTACAACTCGGTAATGCTGCAAGACCACAGATCTGCTACAAAAAATCTTACGATGAAATTGGCAACATATGAATTTAATTAAATCTTAAGGACAACACAATTCATTATAAATGAGCTTTCATATGCTCAAAATAAGTTGTGTTGTCTTCAAAATTCTTGTAAAATAAAATAAATAAATAAAGCAGTCGCCCGACTTGATTATCTATCTAATGATCCAAAAGTAAAACGAAAAATACAAAAACAATGAACAATTTGAGTAACTTTTTCAGTACTACAGCTCATCGCATATTTCACGAATCAAAATTGGTACAACACCTTCATTGCCGCCAGTCGTGAAATTTCCATCTTGTAGTAATAGGCATAGGCCGCAACATCGTATTATGTTGTAAAACTATAAAAATTTTATTGTGTATACTGTCAAATTAATGGACACACTGCACATGCCAATTGATTTACACTAAAATATCGCAACTATAGCAACACATTGTGCTACAATTGTTTAAGTACTGCGAGCACGCAATATAGTCATATGTCCAGTGACCCGCCGCTGCCGAAATTGGAATTCACCACATCGCTCGCTTCTTTACAAAGACGCAATATCATTTCGAGTCGATTTTTTAGTAGGATCTTCGCTCTGCTTCTATGGGCCATGGGTGGCTGTGGGGGCACTCCAGTTGTTCTTAGAATCCTTGTCCTTTTAACGTTAGTGTTTTGAGTCGATTGGCGCAATTTATTTCTAAATCATTTCAGTTGCACCGCTTCTTGATATCCTCCATAGTTGGCCTGGTGTTGTCATTTTCAGTTTATACACCTGTCACCAGCATGTTAGGTTTATACGAGAATGGTCGAAAATAAAAATATGTGCGGATAATTTATAGTACTCTAAGCAAATTTGATTTTCCTAAACAACATTAATCCCTAATTTGATCAAATTCGGAAAAATTCAGAAAAATGTACGTTAGATTTAAAGTGCTCCAAACAAAATTTGGCTGTACTAAATACCCTAAAACCCAAATTTGATCCAAATAAACATGTTCTTTAATTTGATACAATCTCGGAGCATTAAAATCTCAATTTGACCTCACTTTATAAGTCACTTAACATGCAGATTTATAGAAGCTTCTCCGAAAATTTCAGAAAATTGTACTTTCGTTTTATACAACTCCAAGCGATATTTGGCTGTCCTAAACACAGAAAAACCTCAATCTATTTAAAGTAAAACAGTTTATCTATTAGATGGGGTCTAGTAGTATCTTGGAATATAGTTTACTAAGCATGCTGGTTTATATGAGTTTCTGGGAAAATACACAAAATTATAGCAATCCAAGATAAGTCTGGTTGTCCTAACCACAAAAACCCCCAATTTGATGAAAATGAACCAGTTTTTTTATTAGTGAGGCCTAGTAGCATTCCAGAATATACGTCACTAAGCATGCTGGTTTAAGGGAGCCTCCCGAAAAAAAATCAGAAAATTGTACGTTAGAATTTACAATACAAATTTGATCAAAATAAACAAGTTATTTTTTAGAGGGGTTTTAGATCGAGGTTACATTTTAGAATATAGCACAATTAGCATGCTGGTTTATAGGAGATTCCCAATATTTCAAGGCAAAGTTGGCTGTCCTAAACACCATAAACCCCCAATTTTATCAAAATAAACGTGTTTGTTTTTGTTAGATGGGATCTAGTGAATCTCGCTACATAGTTGACTTGGCATGCTGGTTTATAGGAGGTTCCCGGAAAACTTCAGAAAATTGTGCAGTCTATTTGTAACACTTTAGCGCAAATTTGGCTGATCTAACGATACAAAAATTCTAATTTTATCCTAATTAAAGTGGGAATAAGTATATTTGAGCAGATTACGAGTATTACATCTTTAATTATTCAAATTTTGACCGTTTCTTTTTTGTTTATCTGAATATTAGGTATAATGTGTTTTGTACCAAATTTGATCTAGCATTAGACGTAGAAACTATAAATTAAATGGTTTAATCAGTTTACCCGAATTTAGTATATAATATGAACTACCACATTTAAATGTTTTTAGGATTGATGACAAATTTTACTATTTTGAGCAGTGTATTGAAATTTGTGTTGTTTTTTAAAGACAGTTTGTAAAGATTCACTCTTGACTTGTGGCGAATTAAGACCTAAAAGCTAGTTTAACAGCACAACCAAGGGTGATGGCTGTGTGACTAGCGAGATTTAAAACACTTGACTGGTTACTTGAATCTGACCTTTATTATATAAAATTTGTTTCTTTAATGCTAGTTGTATAACAACTAGCAGGTAAATTTTCTAATCGTATATTGTAGCAAGTTAAAACATATTTAGTGCGGACTTAACATGCATCTACGAATGTACTTGTATTCACACACAGGAAGTCTGGCATTATGATAGAATCGCATAATTTTGTGGGAAAATATTTATGCTTGAGCGCTATATGATCCTATACGAGCATATGTGAGTTGTTCTTGTGCCATAACCTTAATATGGATGACATAGTTATTGGTATGGTGGTATGTTAAAACAATTCGATCCACGTTTTCATCCTATGCAGTGGGAAGTTCTACAAACAAATTATTATTAAAGAAATATATTTTTTAGCAACCCACCACTGCATATGTACTCTATTAATAACGGTAAAACTTACTCGTATATATATTAGAAATAAATATTTTTGAAAATGAAATCAAACTAAATACAAAAATTGTTGAAAAAGTCAAACATTAAATTTAATTTCATATTTAATTTACTTCAGAATAAACTTTTGTGATACGAATATATAACGAATAAAAATTACAAAAATTGGATTTATAATTGAAGGTGTTTTCATTTACTTCAAATGAGGAAATAGTTGTTTTAATGTCTTATACGTTTCGGTTTAAGTTTGGTAATAATTCAATTTAAAATTGTTGCACCTTTGAAAACCAGATTTTGAATTATTTTCGATATTGATTTAAATATTTTTCAATGTCAAATTAAACTCAACTTTGAATTAATGTCCAATCTCCGTATATAACAATTAAATCCAAAATGGAAAAATTTTATTATAAAACGAAAAGTTGTATTATCCTAGTTGGTTTTTAAATTGTTACAACATTAAAATTGTATCTTTCCCATTTAAACTGAGACTAAAAAACCTTAAATTTATGTTCATAAATTTTTCATCGTATTTTAAGATTGCTCGACATTAAAGTAATAGGAAACCACCTTAACTGGAAATCATATTGATATTACTTTGAAACAAAGTGCATTTTGTTTGTACTTTGTGTTTTGACTTTGTACTAGACCCTATCCAATTAAAAAGTTTGAATTTTCCAGAAGATCTAGGGAACACTAGGTGTAATATTCACCCAGAACCCAGCGTTCCTCTAGTTTTGAAAGAAAATTCATGTGTTTAATTGGATTGGGTCTAGTATACAAAGTGAAAACACACATTCCAGCCGTAGCAAGCTCTATGAAATATCTTAGTACAAAGCACTGTTAATGGGATTTTCAGTTATTCAAAATTTATTTATAAACGCTGTTGTTGATTTTAGGACAAGTTAGGACAAACTTCACATCCGTTACAAATTTAACTATACCACATTTCAGATTTTTTTGGAGATTGATGTTAATTTGAAATCAATAGAGATTTTATCTTTTTTTTATAAATAATACCTTGTACTACTAAAATTAAATAAAATTTGACATACCAGCATTAGCCCCATTATTTCACAATCAATGAAAATACTCCTACACATATTTTTTAAATTGATTATCCAAATATTTCAATCACCTTTACATATAAATTAGCCCAATTTAACCTGTAATTCAGCTCACTTAATCATCGTATCATAAATATTTGATATTATATCAACCAAATAATTCATTTATTATGCTGTGTATATAAAATAATATTTATGATTTATAACGGATAAAAAGACATTTAACAATTATCAGATTTTGTCAGATGGCTGTATAAATTAATTAATCAAAATATTTTAAGCACGCAACCGTTTCTGTTATTTTTTATATGTATAAAAAAGCACATGTCAGTTGTTATATGTGTGGCCATAACTCAACTGTGCGTTATGTAAACTATAATCATAACATGGACATCGCAGAATATGTTTATGGTTTATACACAAACTGAATACACACACATTAAATATTCTTATCTAAAAACTCTTCTTCCTCTTTATTTATTTTTTTTAAATTAGTATTATATATGTAATCTGGTATAATGAGAAACCTAAAAATATTTATAGTTTTAACGTGATTAAAATTCAGAATGTCTTAATGTACAACACATAGAGCGATTCTACATATATTTTTTAAGACACCACTCACATATTCACTTTGTGTTATTTTGTGTAGATTTTTACATTTTAAAAGAATTATCTGACATGTCAAGAGGTACATGAGAAATATTATATCAAACGTACAGCACAATATTTTTATTGTAAAGCTCATTTTCCATTCCAAAATGTAAATAAATAAAATAAAATTGTTTGTGCATGTATTTGTAGACATAATCTGCATAACCTTATACATAAATTGAAAAACTATATACAAAATTAAAAAAAAGTTTTCACATAAAATACAGTTTCTAGAGCTTTTTTGCCTTTAACTTTATTTGTTTGTTGTTTGTGAACCTACTTTAAAGCGTTGCCTGACTTTTTAACGGAAACGAAAATTAAAATAAAAAGTGAAAAGATAAAATTGTTTTAAAAAGTTTTGATATATAAATAAAAAGTTGACATTTTAAATAATTTCACATAACAATTTTTAAGTTTTAGGATTTGGAGCAGTAGGCCATAGTATTTTAACATGGAGGTACTCATTTTACACAAAATTTTCACAAACAACTTAAAATATTTTAAAACAATTTTTCTTTAACCAGTAAACTGATATTTATTTGGTCCAAATCCTAATTGTCTATATGGTCCAAAAATCTATCGTGATATTTATCATGATAGAAAAAATATTACGGTCACTTAGAAAAGTTAAATACAACGGAATACTAATCGGAACTTTATGAGTTTACTGTAGCCATTATTTCCAAGATCTTGAACTCTACTGTTGTCGGGATACTAGCTTCCAGGAGCCCGTTGAGTTGCAATTCCCAAAAAATGTTTGTGTTGTCTAATGCTCAGGTATATGTTGTAACATAAATGGCATATTCAGGAGCCATATACAAATTATTCCGATACGGAGTAATTGTTGATTAATTTTAATCTGAAATTAGAGTTTTATATGTCATGATTCGCGTGGTTTTTTCATAAACTGTGTTGATTTAACATACCACCATACCAATAACTATGTCATCCATATTAACGGTTATGGCACAACAACAACTCACATATGCTCGTATGGGACATATATCGGTCAAACATAAATATTTTCCCACAAAATTATGCGATTCTATCATAATGCCCGACTTCATGTGTGTGAATACGAGTACATAGATGCATGTTATGTCCGCACTAAATATTTTTTAACTTGCTAAAATGTACGATCAGCAAATGTACCTGCTATTGTTATTATAGTTGTTATTGTACTTAAGATTTAACTAGAATATAAAGAAACAAATTTTATATAATAAAGGTCAGATTCAAGTAAACAGTCAAGTGTTTTAAATCTCGCTAGTCACACAGCCATCACCCTTGTTGAGCTGTTAAACTAGCTTTTAGATCTTGATTCACCACAAGTCAAGAGTGAATCTTTACAATATTAATATACACTGCTCATACATTATTGTTTTTATTTTATAAAACTCAATTTTGTCCACATTTCTTTGCCAAATTATAATTAGGTTTATACTCAGTACCTTTATAGATTACCGAGGTTACACACATTTTGATAGACTTATAATTAACTTTTTTAATTTCTGTAATTTGTGAATGATATTCTTCTTCTGATAAATGTTTCGCGACAAACTGACTAATATTAAAGAAACCTTCTTCAAACCCGTTTTCATATTTAGTTAAAAATTGAGAAAATTTTAAACTGGATTTAACAGCTAATGAGTAAGATAGATTTAATCTAGACGTTATATTGTTCATATACAATTTTAATTCTCTGTTTTAAGGAACCACATCGTTTTATTGCTGTTACATAATGCACTAAAAAGTGATGTTTTGGCCTAAGCGAAGGGCCTGAAAGCTTAATAAATAATTCATGATGGTCTTCAATTAAAAAGTGCAAGTGGCTTAGATCGTTAAAAAAGAATTCTGGTTTGCGTAAAGATCAATGATTTGTATTAACAATACCAACAGCTTCCAGTGATAGTTTTGCTGAAGAATCAAGTCACCTATCACTAGATGTAGCAAGTGCATAAAACACATCTTTTCACTTGCAGTCATTTTTATAATGAATTGCTTTAATTTATTTACGTACAATATCTGGCAAGACGCTCGACAATCGATAAAATTTGTTCGTTTATTAAAGCTAACAGGATATTACTTAAATCATATTTACAAACACCCTCAGAAAGATCGTGCATAATGTCAAAACAAAAATTTTCATAGACTACAAAACAGTGTAATTTATCGAAAATGCAACTTTCTTTAATGCCCGTCTCTTTAAAATTGTGAGTCAACAAGTCTTACTTATAATTATTTTTATCTCATAAAATACTGTCAATTCTGAAACATCTGTTTTGGTTTACTCTCTAGTCCTAGTACAAACACGACAAAATCTTTTAGAATTAAACGATTGAACAAAGCCTATAGAATACTATTCATTGTCTTTCATTCGATTGTCTCCCACTGTCAAACCTAAAATAAATCAAACTTTAACGTTTTCCTTTGATGTGGTAATATCAATACCGTCTTCTAGCACTTTCAGTTGGTTTACTAATTGGTGAAATGATGCCGTCCAGTGACAAATTAAATCTAACTTGGATAACAAATATTGTGACATTGTTGGAAAATTATAATAAATACCACAAACTGACGAACAATGGCTGCCTAAAGCACTATTGATTTGAAAATCATCAACGTACTTTTGTTTTTTAATTTTGAATAGTTCCCCTGAAGCAAAGTTTTGTAAATTACTTGCTCTAAAATAATTATCAGTATTTTTTAAAGTTTGTTCTAAAACATGTGGAAGTTAAATATTGTAGAGATTTGAATTGGAACACTAAGAGCATAACATAAACATTCGACACTTTTGGGGCTAAAGTTGGGATCCATATAATTTATGACAGAGACTAAATTTGACGATTTGATATCATACTTGGTATTAATGTTAAACAAATATCGCTGAACAAAATTCCACGGTATCATACACGCTTTTGGATATCCAATTCAAATATTTGAAATATTTTAAAACATAAATCTAAACTAGCTACAAGTGACGGCAACTTATATAATGTTCCATCAAAATAGACATAAAAGTTTTTTAACATATGAGTTGACTATAATTAAGGGTTGTATGCAATTTTTCGTTGAAAATCGTTGATACATTCTAGTTGGATAATAAAGAATTCTTGACCATCTGCGATTGTTGCTTTTCGTTTCTTGCAGCTATCGCTGCCTTTAAATCTATCTGTTGGAAGCAAAATGGAATTGAGCAGCGTTGTTAAAATATAATCGTCGGTGTCTATAGATAAACAAATCTAAAATGCAAATTAAATTAAATTAATAAATAAAATAGTCAATATTTTAACCATACCGTAATTTGTGATATTTTTTAAAATGTTCAGTAACTCCTTACAAGCTAAATTGTTCTGATAAATTTCAATCTGTAAAGTTATAAACCAATTTAGTATTGAAACTAAGATGATCGTTTTAATTTTACCCAAAGTCTGGAGCATGACAATGAATAAATTTAGGTCACGCTTTTAAAAAATCAGCAATTGTCAAATCCCGAAAATCGTATTGTCTGGAAAGTTTTATACCAATTATCTTTCACTTCGTCCCAGTTCATACCGCGTTGTAAATTTGGTGTTATGGCCATAGAAATAGATTCGTCGAATTCAACCGTTTCCAAAGCACTATTTTGCTCAGTACTGCTTACAGATAAATTTTCGTTCGTATTTACTCTTTTGTTCCGGCTGTTGCTATATTTACAAAACAATTTTCCCTTAGGATTTTGTTTGCCATTATGAAGTAATAATCCTTTAAGAGCCATGAAAATAAAAGTAAATACAATTATATTAAATCCGTCACAGAAAACTTGTAGAATTTACATTTACTTGCAACTCGGACGGGAAAATTGAAATTATTTGGTCGACAAGATGTTTGAAATCAGATAGCTTTAGACGGATTTCATTTATATTAATATCTTCGACAATTAGTCGGATCAATTAATTTCTTTGAATGTCGGTCAATAATTTTTTTGATTCATAATATTTTATCAAATTTTTCCCAATCGGCGTATCATTCAGAATTTCTGAAACAGTCTATAAAACAAGTTACATAATCCAAAATAATATCAATTATGAAATAAATGTATTGAATTACTCTCATTGTCGTAGGAGGCCTGGAAAGTGATGGGATAGATCTATCATGATTAAGTTCCCACATCCATTAGTTTGTTTTGCTATTAGTTAATTTTTATGTAATTTTTTGTGAAATCACTTTAGTGATTGTGATTTTACTTAACAAGGTACCAACGGCTAGCAGAACTGAAAGTATCCATTTTATACACAATATTAGAAAATTGAATTCACAATACCTTAGTTTTACGCCAGACAAACAATTTCTCTCTAAATATGGCTCTTGGTCCTATATGTGGTATCGCTTTTTCTATGTCTTCTTTTGACAGATATTTAAGGGTAATTTTTTTTGCCGCAACAAACAAATTTTGTGTTACTATATAAATTCATAATAACTTTAATATTTTGCCTAAAAGCGTGAAATTGAATTTAGGTCACATCTCCAGTAGTTTGTTTGTTGGTTGATAAGAATAATAACAAAAAAAAAAATCACATCAAACACACAGAATGCGGATACAGCCACTCACTACTATCTTACGGTTCTACCACTACCATTCGACTGAGTCGGCAGTGTCTTGTTCAAACGAATTTTCAGCTACATCTGACCACACACACACACACACACACACACGTGCATATACGAGCGCGCACGCTGCACACTCACAGACAAAGATCCTTTAAGGGATCGTTACTTCATTATCATCAAGTGTAGTTGAGTTGTCTTGAGGTTCGATTATTCTGGATGTATTGATAAAAGATTCCAATGTTCCGGGATTCACGTTTTCCACTTTATTGACTATTGAGATACACTGCCTATCGATGTACAGTTTTCCGTTAACTATATTAAGATTTGTAACTGTGTTTTCCATATCACACTAGTAATTTTTTTAGATATTAACAAAAATATTATTAAAATGTATATTGTCTATTACGTTTAATTCAGAGCAAACACTACCAAATATTTTTAAGGAAACGGTTGGAGGTTCGAATCCAGTGATACTATACTGTCATTCCCTGGAAATTGTAAACTGCGCAACATATGTTTATTAAATGTTTATTAATATTTTTTGTCTAACATAAATAATGGCTGTCATTTATATGGACGACCCCTTGGATTGATCACTTGCTACTACTTTTAGCAAAAATTACACATCAAGAGCTTTTCAGAAGCCATTGTCTATATATAGAATTTTTAAGAACAGCTTTATCCAACGACCTTTTCCAATATTGCATGCTATTTTTAAGCGTGACACCATCTATCACTTGGCTCTTTCAGTATAAAGTAAATATCAAGGCCATTTCAGAATCCACTGTTTCTATAGAGGTATTTTGATTTTTTTTGAACAAAGCTTTTCATTGAAACTTCGAGCAACACTCATTCCAACTAATGCCTGTTAAATTTATATGGTCGACCTTTTCTGTTTCAGCATAAAGTAGACATTTAAACTTTCCTGAAACCGCTGCGTATGTAGGGCTCTTTTATTCTGTCTAGAACAACATTTCTCGTTTAAATTTTGTGTAAAATTTGATCCAACTAATGCCTGTTATCATTGTATGACCAACCCCTAGGATCGATCATTTAGCATTTAAGGGGTCTTTTGATTTATTAGAACAGCATTTTTTCTTGTTTGTTATTTATATGGCCTTATGTATTGACCATTCATCTTTTTTTACAATTTTTACTCCAATAATGTTACAGAAAATCTTATTAGAACAAGTAATTTAATAATTAGCTTTCGGAATAAATTTTATCAAAGAGAAAAAAATTCTAGTTATATGTTTTCGGGAATTTCGGGCGTTCGAAACGGATTCGTACTGGATTTTGCAAATAAAAACGCTCAGAAACATAAGTGCACAACAAGTTAAATGTTTTGCTTGTTATGAAATGTGGTTCGGAAAGTGAGCCGTAGATGTTGTCAATTCAGATACTTAAAGCACTTGAGTCTTGCATACTTGAAAATTGCGTAAATCATATGGCTTTCGCAGTAATTCACGGACCATCTACTTGCCTGATTCTTCTAATCTAAACAGCTAATTTGGATAACTCCCTACTTTAATCATAAAATGATAATGACCGTTTAATCGTAAGTGACCAAACGATAAAAACTAGTGACTAATCCTGACCAAACGAATTTAATCATCATTTTTGTCAAAACCTTTAGATGGAGTGTTAAAATGGAGCCGAAAAAATGTTTCCTAACAAAATCAAATGTCAAATATTAACGTGAAAATAATGTACCTAGGTTTTATTTTCGCACGAAAATAGTTTGGGGAGTTGATGTGTGCCATCTTTGATGTAGTAAACAAACTTAATTTTTCGTTAGTGAAATTTTTTCATTTCTAATTTGACTTTTGTAAAATCGTATGAAGCTTTCACGTGAAATTGAACTAGGCTTAAAATACTGAAATATTCTAATAAACAGAACAGCCACTGTTACCCACTTACACTTTACTGTAAAAGTAAAAAATAGAATTAAGTTACTTTTGAATATAAATCTAGACTTGTACGATAATTCTTTTCGTGTGCAAAAGTTATAACTTTTACACTTTACAATTTATCTTGGGTTTTAGAGAATCAGAGTACTGAGGTCTAATTACATTTGAATTGTATGTACGTGATTTTATACGGCAATTAGTATGTCAATAACCTTACTGATCTAAATATCCGTTTCTGATGTCAACTGCGTTCCTGGATAAGGCCTCATTAGATAGTTTTTCTACGGAAAAGCAGCATCTCCGCAACGAAGTAGTGTGGGAGTACTATATTTGAATTTGGCAAAGATATCTCACATGCGGTAATGGCACCGCACCATTAGCTAACATTGATCCGAAATAAGATGCTGAAAACACTCCCGTAAAATATTTGATATATTACTAAACAAATACAATAAATAATAAATTATTAATTACCACCATCAATGAGACTGCCATAAGCTCCAACATCGAAGATCATAAATCTATGGCGCACATAAATTTGCAAACTGCCAAAAGTTGGATGCATTTTTGGGTGGTTGTGTTATAGCGATATACCTTCCATATATAGCCCCAACGCAGTTTGGTAGATTCCAACTCGAAATCATGGGCGATGTGTCCAAGGACAGTTGAAACCAGTTCACAAAAATTGGGATAAGCCTTTCCCAAAGTGCATCACACATTTCAAGAATAATTTCTCGGACTGTTGATTTACCCATTTCAAAATTCCATGAAAGATCTTGATGTGGTACACCTTGTGATAAATAGCGTTTAAATATACGGTGGTAATTGAAAATTAGTATACCTTAAAGTTAGCGCAAGCCGACATTCATATTCGATCGCAGGTCGAATATAATTTTTTATCAATTGTGGTTTCATAATGGCAAGTAAATAATCATAACTTTCTGACTCTGTAACATTCGAGTATGAGTTGTAAAATGTTCGAGATCCACATATTTTATACACTTGTACATGGTATTGAGATAGCCATTTGTCACGAAATGTGGTAGTACCTACTGGTGTGAAGTACTTAACGTTCATAAAAAGTGTAGCTACACATTTTAACGAAAAGTGTAAACTCAAAAAGTGTAGATACACAAATTATCAAAAAAGTGTATCTACAAAAGAAAAAAGTTTGGAATTCGAAATACTAATTATAATAATAATAATTAAAATTAATTGAATTAAAATGATTGAAAATAAAAAATTTTCAGAATCACAGTACTACAATAATAAGTTTACATAACTTCTCTATAAAAAAATAATTTTAAAGTTTTTCAATTCAGAAAATCATTTTTACAATGAGTGCCGAGTGTCTAAAATTTCTACAAAAAATTTCAAAAATTTCATGCAAATAGATGTTGCGATTGGCGATTTGAAGCTACACGTGGATGTGCCCTTGGAGCCAAATTCACTTAATTTTTTAATAATTCAAAAAATCGTCGGAACAATGAGTGCGAAGTGTGAAATTTAGTGTTGTTAACTTGACATGGTGTTTAAAATTTGTACAAAAAATTTCAAGACAATATGCATGTTGTGATTCGTGATATAGCGCAAAAATGTGTGAAATTTCGGACAAAATTCCAAGTTGAGAACACAACATGCAAATTGCCTTGAAATGTTTTGTACACATTTCGGACACCATGCCAGGTAGAGAACATTAAAATCCACAATCGGCACTCATTGTTCTGATGATTTTTTGAATTTTTAAATAATTAAGTATATTTGACCCCAAAGGCTCTTCCATAAATTTTTTGATTGATTGATTGGTTGGACTGTAGGACCAAAAACAAGTGTTCCTACAGCCTGTTCCTACAAATAATATTTTTCACCTACATCTGAAAATTTCGTGAAATTTAATTCTGCATTAATAATTTCCGGCTACCTAAACAAAATTGATTGAATAAATCGGCCCGGCTACATACACCTTGATAAAGTCGACAGTTTGTAACACAATGACAATATAATTCTAATCTATACTATCAGCAATTAAAAATACGGAGAAATATTATTTCACTTACATCTGCAGGTTTCCTGAAATCTAATACTAAATTAATATGTTCCTGCTACCACAACTTACAATAGAATTTCCTGAAACCATAGTTAATTGATTATTTAGGACAATATACGAAATAATAAAATTATACTTGATTAAAATAAATATATTGTAATGATTAGTATTAACTAAATTAATTTAGTGCTCTTAAAACAAATAAAATAACTCGAATCCAAATATAGTAGTATCAAAGTAGGAAAGGCACGCACGGCCTTCCTAATTTCTAAGTCTGTTGATTGGTGGATTTATTTATAAAAAAATAATTATGAAAGTCACTTGTCCATCCCTAATCTAATACAAATATGTTTATAGATAATTTATTTATTTAATTTATGTTAATAGAAAATGACCAAACGAAAACTGGTTCCAAAAACAGCTTACCTGGATACTGTAAGGTAATGTATTAATAAAGAATGCTTTTCACAGCTTTTGAATCCCCAGTACCTAAACAAATTAAATAAAACTATTAAAATAAACATGAATTTGTAAGATGACAGAATTAGTGATAAGTAGCTAGCACATCTGTAGGATCCATGATAATAAATTAACCCAATCAATTATTCAATGCTTCAATTATAAAATAAATGACTCAGAAAATATTAAAATAAGACATTAAAAATTAATCTACTAAATACAATCTATTTACAACAGCATTAAATAAATTATAAATCATATAATCGACATAAAGCGATAATTATTTATCCAACCTAGAACAAGTTAACCAAAACCTTTACCAATTTACAGTCTTCCGAATAACCTAGAAAATAATTTAATTAAAAAGTGCATGATCCAATAAACTATCTAAGTACAGCAAATTTGACTGCATTGCAAATTTAATCCAAAGCTTCCAAGCTATCTGTAGTTCCAAAAATTCAAATATTCGCTGAAGTAGCCAAGTTATTAGCAAACCCAATAGCCATTATAATTTCTAACTTGTTTGCTCCCATAAAAAGTTTTATTGTATCCATTTAAAATTTAAATTTCGAATATAAAATTAATTATACTAAAACTAATTAATACTCTAATGCAATGGGATTTTGGTGGGGGCCGCCATTTGTCCAAATGAAATTCCCTGAATCTAGAGATTAAGCAAATGAAATCATTAACTGTAAAATAAAAATAGAACTGCTTTCTAACATAACATTAGTAAATCTAGATTAAATACTTCTGAAAAATTAAAATTTTAAAGTTAAACCAACAATTCCAAATCGATCACAGCCGCCTACCTATACATGTCCTAAACCAGAGTTCAAAAATTCGTTAAGTTATTATTATCACGTTTAAAATAAGAATAATAAGAAATTTAAAAATTTTAATTTTACACTGAAACCTAAAATTCATATTAATAAATTATTTATTTATATTTCTACAAGAATCTATATATTTGAATGAGGTAATAATTAAATAATATGACTCCTGCACACCAATATCCGTATATTTATGAAACTTTATTAATCTGACAACACTCCAATCACCATCTAGAATGATCAG
The DNA here is from genome assembly GCA_963691935.1 of Nephrotoma guestfalica. Taxonomy (NCBI): domain Eukaryota; kingdom Metazoa; phylum Arthropoda; class Insecta; order Diptera; family Tipulidae; genus Nephrotoma; species Nephrotoma guestfalica. The sequence goes on from OY829914.1 coordinate 280,601,430, forward strand.
AAATGATCAAAACAAAGGCTGGAAGTACATATGCATTTGCCATTTCATCCTCATTATAGTGAGCATCTCTAACAAAGAAAGGTAGTTTCACTCAACCAAAACGTACCTTTCTCCTCACTGCATCAACCAAAAGCAGCACCATAAGCCACAATGATGTACTCCACTCCCTAGGGACCACATTAGCTGGCTTACCAAACGTTCTAAACAAATTTAATAGCTTTCATACAAAATTTCATACAAAACCATCAGCCGGTATATTCTATGTAAGAAAAGTTGTATTAACATAAAATCACTTGAGAAAAACATCTTGCCTATACTAAAAGATGTCGCCGAAGAAACATCGCATGCAACACAAATGCAAGCACCGATTACTGTTTCCATCCAGCAACCACCTTTGGCTCCCGGTCCCGACCGCAGACGAGCAACTCCCAACTTATAAAGAAATATCGTCGCTAGAGCAAAATCAAAATTTGGATAAAACATAAAATAGATTCGGAGCAGTTCGCTTCGTTAACGCAATTAACATTTACCGAAGAACAGAGATAAATCGAAAAAATCGCGATTCCCGAATATGTATAGACAATTCCCGCATATGTAGACAATCCCTTCGTCCAGCGGTCTTAAAATACACGATTAAGAAAGCATTGGTTAGTAAATCGGAATTTCGAAGTTTTATAAAAAAAGTTTGGGATAAGAAAGGTTGCTTCTGGATAAAGCAGTTTGTTTCCTGAAAAAAAAACACCCAGAACCAAATCAAAAAATTCGTTACAACGAAACTCCTACAACCCGAAGTATTTCTTTCCGGATTAGTCAAAACGAGATTCCATTCCATATCCTTAGTACTCCATAGCGCCAATGTTTTCCAATACAAATACTAATCCAGTAAAGATCAGCACAAAGAACGTTAAACTGGTTACGACCCCACGATTTAAACCGAACTAAAACTAAAAAATGACAAAACTCAAGTAATAGTCTCCAAACACAAAAATTTGCCTACAGAGTCCTCGAAACACTATATATTTTCATATGAAGCATGAGAATACACCACCACCACAGCAATGGCCGCTGCTGAACTGAACGAGATCCACTATCGTGAACGATCACAACTGTACCAAGAAAACAACTAGGCCACGATACGTATATCCCACGTATATCTTACCTACCTATTGCCATTACCATTTGCTATTAATCAGCTCTCAATACAGGCGGCGACCTACCGCGCAAGAAGATTGTAAAACCTTGCCACCTGATACTAACCTCACAGAATAAGATATGAATCTTCAACAAATTGTCTTGCAATTTTTTGTACAAATATTAGATACCATGCCAAGTTGAGAACACTAAATTCCACACTCGGCACTCATTCTTTCGAAGATTTTCTGAATTAAAATCTTTAAAATTATTTATTTTATAAAGAAGGTATGTAAACTTATTATTGTTGTACTGGATTCTCAATATTTTTTGTTTATTTTCAATAATTTTAATTTATTTAATTTTAATTAATTAGTATTTTGAATCCCAAACTTTTTCTTTTGCAGCTCCACTTTTAGATAATTTGTGTATCAACACTTTTTGAGTTTACACTTTTCATAAAAATGTGTAGCTACACTTTTTATTAACGTTAAGTACTTCACACCGGTGTTGTACCCACCATCTTCGCTTCAATATCTTTCAATAAAATACCCATTGTGAATAACATCATTGCCATTTTCATTAGCATTGTTGTGTTATCGCAATTATCCAGTTATTTAACAAAAATGACAAACAAATAGCGTCTATCTGTTTGACAAAAAAGATTTGAACTTTGAGCGCCGAGGATCATTAGCGAATTTTTGGATATCGTTAAATATTAAATTAAGAATCCAAGTGTGATGGATGTATTTCATAAGTTGTTAATTAAGTTTTGTGCCTGTAAATTACCATAGTTAAAATACCAAAAACATTGTAATCATAGTTACGCAATGAAATAGAGTACCCCTATCTAGATCAGTTTTAAACTATTAGTTTTATGTTAAAATGTAAACTAACCCGTCACCTTTAATATTGTATTGCCTTGTGTAGGAAAAACCTAGTCCTTACCCTTTACAATAAATATTATTTTACCTGCAAGCAAAACAAGGCTCAATTGAAATTAAATTAAATAACTTTACCGTATTCCAGAATATAAATTCAAACAATAACAAATTACAAAAAAAAAATTATAACAATAAATTCTTCAAAATCTAAATTGAAATATTAACAAAATCTTTTTCTAAAGGTACCGGTATATATTCAACAATAATTATTATTTTTAAAACTTTAGGGTTAGTTAAAATAACAAAATACACACTTGAAAATCATTACTCTTAACCGCTTAGTCTTTTATATTATTTTGGTCGTATGTTTTTGCTTTCAATTGAGTGTCATTTATTTTATTTCATCTCAAAATGAATAAGGAAAAGCGAACAAAACGCAAACTTTCACAATAAATTTTCGTTTTAATGAAGTAAACGTTTTGCTTAGCGAACTGTATAAAAAGCAGCATAAAAAATGAAAATCTTTTCATTCGCAATAATTAGTTTTTCTTCGTCGTATTCTTCCTTAGATTTTCATTTTACTTTTCCTTATGTATAACTTTCTGTGTACATTACACAATATTCGCTCTCTAGTGAATATTCATTTCTATATCAAGTGTTTTTTGAATGTGTTTGAAATTCAACGCAAACACAGAGTGGAAAAAACGAACTAAACTTTTTCAAGTGCCACAGATATATGATTATTACAATGGCAAGATGGAATTACACAAAAAACACGTAAATGAATTCACACTTTTTTTGACCGAAACAAAAATAAAAATAAAAAACCACCAGCAAAAAAGAAGCTGCACAAAACAATTTTTTTCGTACTTTGTTCAAACATTGAAAAGCTCTTACATCCCATCTAAAACACTGTGTATATATAAATAAACACATATATGTGTATGCTGTACTAAAAGCAACTCTTCAATTTTTAATAAATAAAAAATAATTTATAATTGAGTGTCTGGAATGAGTATAAGCATAGCTCATAATTATAAATCTAAAAAAAATATAATCAGAACAAAAAGGACATTTTAATATTGTAAAGCTTTCAAAAAGGAATTTCTATTCCACAAATATACGAGATATCAGAATACTATGTATGAAATGAATGCAACTTCTGAAACCGAGGGATATACAAATGCTTCATATTTTACAAAAAAAGTGAAAAAGCTTTCATTAAACTGAGTCTGCACAAAAAAAAATGAAAAACGGATTAAAAATTAAAATTATGTTTAAAGTTTCTATTCCAACATGATTATTATTTTGTTTGAAAGAAATTAAAACGGATTTTTTAGTCGAGAAGCTTTTTTTTATTTGTGTATTATGCTTTTGCTTGTATTATGTACAGAAATTATTTTGATACAAATAAAACAAATAAATTTAATAAAGCACACAGGCACATAACAACAACTGCGGCAAAAAATCCAAGAAAGTTAAAAGTTAATAGTTTTGTTTGTGTTTATTATTTTATTGTAAAGCAACACAGAAAAAATGGAAAAGGGAGATGAACAGAAGAATAAAAGAAAATTTGTAAGCATTAAATTTATAGTATTTTTACCAGTAACAGAAGTAGTAGTAGTAGTAGTAATTTTGTCGAGAATTTTTTTTTTTATTAAATAACTTTGTTTAAAAGTTATGTTTTTAATGAGGAATGCTCGAGTTAGTTTTAATAGTATTTTATGAATGTAATTTGATGAACTTGATATTTTCTTAATTGGGGCACAGATACGAGTAGTTTTCAGTTTTAATTTTACATGAACAAAGGTATTCCAGTTTTTCGATATTGAGAGAATGAAAGTAATTTTTTAATATTAATATTTTTTAAAACAGTTCCAATATGGTACTATAGCGATGTTAAATCAAAATTTACCCGCCAAATAAAAAAATAAAAATTTTCGATTTGACCGGAATATGCAATATCTATTTGTTTAAGCTGAAACTTGCAAATATCTCGGAAAATAAGCACTCCACAAAAAAATGTCCTTTATCAAAATTTAATCATTCCGGGGAGAGTGACATACATCATTGTTAAAATTAGTACCCGTCCTCCTCTTTTTGTAAGTGGGAAGGGGTTATAGTACGTAAGATTTCAAGGATTTCGATATTAAATTTTTCAAACAAATTATTGTTTGTATTTTGTTTTAAAAATAACTGATAACTAAGAAATTGTTACCTGTAGAAATGTAATTGGCTGATGAATAAACTACTTTCAGTGTAACCCAGGAACAACGACATGGATGTAGTAGTTTTCTATTCCCTTCGGAGTGCTTGATTAACGTGAGTCCCTCGCCTCTCACGTACCATGGTGCTTGATTTACATGGGTTCCTTGCCTCATCATCTTTTAATTAAATTAAGTGCTCAAAATGATGGCCTTCGACTTCAAAGCACTTATTAATCAGCATTTCAAATGAATGTACACAACTGAGAATCGTGTCTGCTTGAATGTTGGCACACGCATTTATGATTTGCTCAATCATATCCTCACGTGTTGTTGGTGTTTGTTGGTAAACTTTGTCTTTGAGATAGTACCACAAAAATAAATCTAGCAAAGTAAGATTTAGTGATCTAGCAGGCCAATTTACCGGATCAGCTCTACCAATCCGGCGACTATTGAAATCACGTTCAAATACTTCACACGCTACCGACGAATAGTATGCTGGACAACCATCATGTTGAAACCACATGTTCTATCGCAATTCTGAGCTCAAGTCTTCAAATAATGTTGGCAGTTCATTTTCCAAACTGTCTCGATACATTTCACCATTCAGGTTGCTTTCAATAATGTGGGGCCGATGAATTTGTTGCCAATTATTCCAAACGACACGTTGACAGTCCACGAGCGCTGATGTTCAACTTTGCGAGGCCAGTGCGGATATTCAACACTCCACTGCTCGTCGGAGAACAATATGAAGCAAAAACTTGGGATTTTGCTGTATTTGTTCACGTACCCACCGCCAGAGTTACCCGGTTTTGGAAATCAACACAATGAAGATCTTGGTGTAAAGACACATGATAAGGATGATACTTTTGACGTTTTAAATTTGCCAAATACTGATTTTGGACAATCCGGAGTAGCTAGCTATTTTTCGTGTACTTATATGAAGATTATGGGTTACTGCGGCCAACCCAGCAATTTGATTACATTCCTCCGTGACTGTTGCTGGACAAATCCTTTTTTTCGGTTGAAAACTTGCATCAAGTAAATTATTTAACAGTCCAGTAAAATGAAGCACGTGACCGAATCCATGAGCATTATCAAGACTACGGCCAGCTACTTCAGAAACCAGGACCACGCAAACATGTCTTTTTGTTTTCGAAATAATCTTCGTACTTAATCGATATTTTTAAAACAAAATACAAAACAAGTTAGTAGTTAATTTTAATTCAAACGTATTGCAGAATCGTAATCTAATAGGTTCTGAGTAAGAGAAATCGAAATTTAATTTAACAGCCTCATATATCATGGATCGACATTTTTTTTTAAAGAAATCCTGCGTACTTTAAGCCGTAGAATCCGAATCTGAAATAAAAAATTGCCCCCCTCCCCCACCTCACTTATAAGAAGGGGAGGACGGGTACTAATTTTATCACTAATGTGTGCCCCCCCCCCTCCGAACTGATTAACTTTTGATATTGGATATTTTTTTCGTAGAGTGCTTATTTTCCAATATATTTGAAAGTTTCAGCGTAAAAAAATCTCCCGGCATATAAAAGTCAAATTATGTCTGTATGTTTGTTCGCAAAAATCTGAGAGACTTACGGCCGATGGACATGAAACTTTCAAATAATGTGTATTTTGGGCGGTCGCGAGAACAGTTCCATTTTTTACAATAGGTGGCGCACGAGCCACACTACCAAATATCGCGAACCGCTCAACCGATCGTAAGGGTCTGAACCCCGAGGTCTAAGGGTACAAATATTCCTAAAATGAAATTTTTTTGGAATTCTCGACAAAAACGACAGCATGCTTGAATACGAGGGGTCCATCTCCTAGGTTAAGGAGCTCTTCTTATAAGTCGCCCCACTATTTATCCAATTGGTTTCAAACATCGGATAGGGATTTTATACCACTGAGTAGGATTTCTTAATTTTTTGGAAGATTTCGTGTTCGTGGGTCCGGTGCCCCATACAAATATTTTCTAAAATACGCAAAAGTTGGATTGAAAATTAATCAGAGCTATCAAGGCCACTACACTTCTATCGAAAATATATGCAGCCCATATAAACGATTTATCTCTATAAGGATGTAATCGTCAGCAATTGGGGGTGGAATCACCTCAGTGAACAGAAGAGCATAATGTTGACCCTGAAATATTGTACGAAACGAATTGCGTTATCAATCAATTGAATCGATCCGTCAAAAAGATATTTATTAATTTAAAATTAATTAATTTGAATATAAAATTAAATTTTTGAAATTTTTAGCTGTTTTCTGACATTTAAATTGGTGAAGCTGAATCAAATAAATGAAATAATTTTTTTTTTTTTTAGATAATAAAAAGATAATAAAATATAAATTAATATAAGAAAGTTAAAATATATAAATTTCAATATAACTTCAGAAAGCAGCCCATGCAATCAATCGAGACTTATTTGAAGAAGTCACCAAAAATATGATCCAAGGACCATAAGGAATCATTAATTCAACGTCTCCGTGCATGGCAGATGGAAAATGTACAAAAAATACCCAAAAAAATTATTTAAAGAAACCTTCACTGACAACGATGGTTATCCGCTCTATTGACAGACATTCGACAATAATAAAAGTACGAAACATCGATAATCGCTGGGTTGTACCGTATTCGCCATTGCTCTCCAAAACATACATTAAAGTGGAATATTGATATTCGGCCAAATCGATCAAATATATTTGCAAATATTTTACATCAACAAAGGATCAGACATGGCTGTCGTTCTATTGACCAATAGAAATGACGAAATCACGAGATACCAAATGGGTCGCTTTATAAGTTGTAATGAGACAATTTAACGAGTTTTGGCTGTTTTGGGAACGCCATCCAACAGTTGTTCATTTGGGAAATGGACAACATGTATATTTCACTGCAGATAATGCACGACATCGTGCACATACACCACCAACCACAACATTGACGGCATTCTTCACATTAAACCAAAATGATGAATTCACTAGGAACTCGCTATACTCAGAGGTGCTAACATATTTCACAAGAACGCAACATCAAAAAAATTTCAAAGATACAAATATGGAAAAGCTGTAGAAGGATACAACAATTTATTTTCAACCGATGCATTGTGTAGATTTTACACCGTTCATCCCAACAATACAGAATGTTTTTATTTGCGATTATAGTTAGTTAATGTACGTGGGCCATCGTTTCGACAATTTCGACAATTGAGAACAGTTGGTGCTTAATTAACAGCAACAATGCAAACATGCAGTTCTCGTCAGAAATGTATAACGAAGCGCTAATCAGGATTGAGGATAAGTGTGTATTTAACGTCAACAGAACTCTGATTTAATTAGGAAAGGTTTCATCGAATCGATTGGCAGACGATGTATACGATCGAGATTTGCACAGCGAGCAGCAATTTAATGTGAATGAGCTGCAAGCATTAATTCAAACAAACCTGCCAAAACTGACGGTACAACAACACAATGCATATAACCGCATTATGGATGGGATTTCACAACAAATTGGATGTTTGTTTTGTCTCGATGCACCCAGTGGAACAGGCAAAACATTTCTTTTATCATTGATTTTGCGACCATTTGCTCTCAAATAGCATTACATTGGCCGTCGCATCTTCTGACATTGCCGCTTTTTGGATATGCCCACATGCAACATAAAAAATAATTCAGGAATGGGAAGAGTTTTGCAAACATGTAAAAAAAATCTTTGGAAGCAATCAATCGGACGCTCCAAGCATTGAAAGGTAATAAAGAGCCATTTGGAGGTGCACTCATTTTGCTGGCTGGCGATTTAGTCAGACTCTATACCAATAATACCACGTTCCACACCAGCCGATGAACTAAACGCATGTCTCAAATCATCTGTTCGTTGGCAACAAGACGAATCCACTGTTTCATTCGCCTAGCAATTTTTAGGTCTGGAAACGGGAAAATGTTAATCGATGACACTACAAACTGCATTACCATTCCACCAGATTTTTGTAATTTTACACAGACAAATGATGAATTGATTATTCAAAATCAAATATCTGGCAATTTTACAACGTATGTCAAAAGAAGAAGTTGTCAGCTACCCGGTCGAATTCCTGAATTCACTTGATTTGCCAGGATTACCACCACACGAATTGATATTGCAAATTGGTGCACCCATCATTACGCTTCGAAGTATCGATCCGCCACGACTGTGCAATAGCACCAGGCTTGAAATCAAAAAATTGATGAATAACATTATCGAAGAAACAATATTGAATGGAAAATTCAAAGAAGAACATATCTTATTACTGCAAATACCAAATGCAACTCGCATCTGCAATAACCTTATTAATGGTTAGTGCAAGGGCGGTCGCTTCAAGATTGTGTCGCTTCAAGAAAACCCTCTAACTTTTTAAGTACGCACCAAATGGCAAAACCAACATTGTTATTCCAAGAGAATTACAATAATATAATTATCATTCAAATACATGTTCATTCAATTAAAAACACACAAACCTTACAAAGAAATTCATTTAATTCAACTACGATGCAGCCCATGCCGGGTGTCAGCTATATGTTGCATATGTAAATACCCGCAATATTTGGTGTGAAGGCAATAAATTTTACTTTTGTTACATTTTGAACGAGAACTAGAATATGCATCAGCATTTATGTTTCAGGAAAATTGTTCAAAAGTACCAGGTAATTCACATAGCAAAGAAATTTCGCAGGATTGTAGGGCTAGCTAAGGTGGGCTAACTAAGAAGGGCTATTCTGAAAGTTCCCTACTTTTAAGTATTGAGCAGCCCTGTGAATCAATGGGAATATCATTAAAATGGGATGTAGTACAAATTTGGCTAACTAAACAAATGTTTCTAAAACATGTACTGTGGAGGTATAATTATTATCACTATCGATTATTATCTGAGTCAGTTGTAAGCCCTTTTTTTACAATAACCATCAACAAAGACACTATCCTCGCTTATAGCTCAATTTATACTACTCTAACTCTTTTGCTACCTACTTTTTTAAATACCTATTTTATCTGATTCTACCTATCTCATTCTAACTATAGACTATTAACCCTAACATTGCTATTATAAACTACAAACCTTATAACAATAGTCTTTGTTGATGTGCTTTGCCAAGTGAACGAGGTCAACCTCGTCATCTTGTACAACTGACCCATTCGAGATGATATTTACGCGATGCCAGTACCAGCAGGGACTCACAGGCTACGTGAAACATATTCATTACATTATTCATTCACTAAATTAATTCTAAACCCAACAGTACACAATTTTATTCTGCATTATGCAAGATATTACACAAATTTATACTATTTCTCATTCCAGAGATATCCCATTTTCTTAAGGTACGAAGAATTCTTTATACTGCTACGTCAAAAAAATATCAGAAATTGGTCAATAATCCTAAAATATTTATTATTCATTCAAATTTATTGTATCACCTTTAAAGTAGGTCCCTTCCGAAATGATACACTTATACCAATGAATAATCCAGTCATCCAACCAATTTTCAAAGGCATTTTCCGGAATCGACTTCAGTTCTTTTATGACTTCTATCGAGTGAAAACGGGTGCCTCGAATAGTAATTTGAGTTTTAAAAAGAGAAAAAAGTCAACCGGAGCCATATCAGGTGAATACGGTGGGTGCTCGATGATTTTTGTTTAGTTTTTTGGCCAGAAATTCGTTCACAAGATAACTTGGTCAGATGGTGGCATAACGACCAGATAATATTCTTTATTTACCGTCAGACCTTCCGGCAATCAAAGAAATCAGTCAACATTACCTTGACTTTTGATCGACGTTGACGTGGTTTTACGGTTTCGGCTCGTAATGCAAGTATGAAATCACGTAAGTATGCCAATACCATGTTGTTGTGTATCAAATACTCCAAAATCTGGGGCCTCTTATGAGGTGATATCATAAACGGGATTTACGCCTGACGTACATATATTGTTTTTGCTCATTATCATTGCGGATGCACACCTTCGTACACATAAAAATTTTGACAGCTCGGTGCAAAAATTATTTTTCATTTGATAAATAGTTAATTTAAGTAATATATAGCATTTTAAGTGAATTATTCTTTGGTGGCAACAACATCTAGTGTTTGTCTATATTTAAGCGGTGTGATTTTAGACAGCAAGCAAAATCCGGTGTGGGCAAATGGAGGGCTTCGGCCCCAAAAAGGGCGAAGTTTGAAAGCCCAAATAGATTCCTCTAAAAGGAAAAATATCGAAGAAATGCGAACAAAGAGATTAGGATTCGATGCAGATATGATGGATTACAATGGAGCGAATGAAAAATATAAAATAGTCAAGCACGAGCAGGAGGGACAAAATCTGTCAAATTTTTCACCTTTTGGAATACAAAAAGTGCTGACATGATAACTAAAGGTATCATTAAAACGAAACGCTCGAGAGCTGGAGAACTGCTGGATCTGACAAAAAATCAGGCCGCGACGGATGCATTACTGAAGGCCACATCTCTGGGGCAATTGACCAAAATAAAAGTGACGGAAGACCCAATATTAAACAGTTCCCATGGTATCATTTTCTGCCACGACCTAAAAAGTTTAACTAAGGAGGAAATCAAAGAAGGGCTTAAGAACCAAGGCGCCATAGAGGAATATAATATCATAGTGTAACCGGAATATGTGAGGGCAGGCTTTCTACAACTAAGTATTCGGTTGTACATTCCAAATTCGTTGAAGTGCACCGAATGTCACAAGTTTGGTCACACAAAAAAGGGATGCACAAGCGACCCGAAGTGCTACAAATATAGTGAAGCAACACCACACAACCGCACCCGTGCACTACACTAAAATGCATAAGAGGCACACACCAGCAACAGTAAGGAATGTCGAGTATATAAACGAGAAGTAGAAATAGTGAAAATTATCAACCAAAACAACTACCAGAAACGAACAAACCACAACACAAATACAGCAAGTACAACAACAACAAGAAAGTTTGCAACAAAAACCGCAATCAAATCAACAAACAACAGGAAGGAGGAGAGAGAACGCTTTGGCGTTAATAAATGCCCTCTGCCTTCTTTATTTCTTTGAATGGTAGAGCGAATGCTGAGATCCAACGAATGCGTGAAAATTGGCCAGATAAATATTCGCAGTATATATGACAATGGGGATATGTTGCGGAATTATTTGACCAATATCGATCTGAATGTGATGATTTTGTGTAAAACTTGGGAGCGTGAGTTTAAGACGTTTCGTGTCAAAGGATACAATTATCTGTCCAAACCGGGGGCTAATGGCTACGGCGGGGTGGCGATATTAGCACGTGCCAATATCAGCCTGGTCCTGTGTGACATACCGCTTTTCGAGCACATCGAAGTCATCGCAGCTAAAACTCGGAATCTGGACAGAAACTTTTTATTTGTTAGTATCTATGCAACTCCAGTGTTATCTACGCTGGACAGAGAGAGAAGCCAACGAGATTTTCAAATTTTGTTTGAATGGGTGGAAGGCAAAAGTTACGTCATTCTAGCGGGTGATATGAATGCGGATTGGAGAATGTGGGGGAGTGAAAGAACTGATGCGAGTGGTAACTGGTTGACCCGCCTCATTCTGGATTCCGATCTCGTAGTCCTGAATGATGGTGGGTCGACTAGAATGGCGAGAGAGGGGTCGACAGCCAGCGCGATAGATTTAACTTTAATATATAGCGAGGTGGCGGGCCAAGTCACTTGGAATGTCACAGATGAGAATTTAAGTAGTGATCATTGTTTGATCAGATCATGCTTAGGTGGTATAAATGTTGACATAGACCGTAAGGTCATTATGAATGGGAAGAAATGGGTCGAACGTATGAATGAGACTCTCATAATGAAAGAAGCCAATGAAGTTAACCAACTTGAGGATGAAATAGACAGAGTGAATGAAATGAGCACTATAAATGTCAGAGGGAATGAATACAAGGTGAATGGTTGGTGTAACAATGAAATCCAGTATTGGTATGAAAGGAAACGGATAGCATTGAGAGAGTTCAATAGGTGTATATGCGTCATGAATGCAGAATAAATTATGGAAGGATGAATGCACGATTGAAAAAGGCTATCCGTAGAGCGAAAAGGAAAAGTTGGCGGGACTATGTGCCCAAAGCTATGTGTCCAAAATGACATAGGATATAGAGCGCAAATGAGAAATGCAGTGTTACACGACAGAGAGAAAGGAGGTATCTTTTTACAAATGATTACGGACGAACGTAGCAATTTTTGCAATATAATATATGAAGTCTAGTTACCTGATAATGAAAATGAATTTATGAACGATATGTGTAAGGAGTTTCAATGTTAAGAGTTCCCAGGGGTTTTACAAATATCCAAATCTACTACCCCCGGAACTAACAGAGTGAGTTATAAAATGATTGGTAGATTAGAATTGGAAGTCAAGGCAAATGGAAGAAAAGCAGACTGGTACCTATTCCTAAAAAGGATCGGGATAGAAATCTGGCAACAAACTACAGGGAAATATGAATATTGAATGTATTTGTTAAAATTGTGAATAGTATGATGAAAGGTCGTATAGATAAATTTGGTAATGAGGGAAATTTGTTGCCGGAAACCACCTTTGCGTTCCGTCACAATCACTCTGCTAATGAATGTGTAGAAAAGTTTGTGTGGGAAGTACAACAGGAAAATAAGTATGTTGTGGCGGTATTTTTGGATATAGAAAGGGCATATGATTACGTGGTTCCAGGGAAACTTTATCAGATTCTTATGGACTTGGGGCTTCCTTGGAAAATTTGCAAATGAATTTGAATGAGAACAAGTTAGTTTTGTGTGGTAGAGGATATAGGTTGGAAGGAGCGGTGACTATGGGCCTCTCCCAAGGCAGTAAAATCTCACCGAGATAAGAGGGTAAATTCGAGTGAATGTTGTAGTATGGCTTTTAGAACGAATCGGATGGTTGATGTGCGAGTATATAATGAGCGAATTGAATGTGTGAAATTGACTAGGTATTTGGGAATCTGGATTGACAGAAGAATGAGTTTCAAAGTGCATATGGAAAAATTGGCCGATAATTGTAACAGTAGATTGAACGTGATTAAAAGGGTGAGCAAACCGAAATGAGGAGCTCATCCGCTGTATAAGTAGCTTGAATCTTGTGGGAGGGAGGTCATCCTTCAATGGATACCTTCACACCTACAGATTGAAGGTAATGAAAGAGCCAATATGCTTGCGAAACGGGGTTGTCTGATTGAGGATGTAAATGAATATGAATTCATGGATGCCAGATTGTTACGAATTATGGAACGAGTGAGATTGAATCATGGAAATTGGAAAGAATGTTTGTGAAAGCTGTGAATGTGAAAGCTGTTTGGTTGTGGATGACATCGAACATTTCATTCTGAAATGTTCTGCATTGAACCAGAGCAGACAAATGTTCGATGTTCTATTGAGTGCAAGTAGCTTGACTGAATTATTACGAATGGGAATGAACGTATATAAGAATGTGTATGAATTTATTAGAATTTATTAGAAATCAGATAGAAGTGTGAAAGGGGATCGATGTGTGAAACGGGCCATATGACACCAAATTTTTGGAGCTAGTGCCAAAATAAAAAAAAAAATTGTTTTTGCAGATGGAAAGTTGATAACGTTAGTCCTATATACAGGAACGGCTACCAGAACCAGCTGTCCGTTGAAATTTATTATCGCCGTGTCACAAATACACTCGATTAACAAGATACCGTATACATATAGGCACGCGTTTATCCAACCGAAGTATCATGTGACTCCATATATTTTGCTGAACCGTGAATCTAGTCCCAGTGAACCACTAATGAACTCACACACCACAGGATGTGGATAGTTATTAATAAACACAGTAACAAATTTTTATTGTATGAGATTTTTTCCCATTGTATAAGGTAAATTTAAAATAAATCTTTAAAATACCAAGTTTGTAATACAAAAAATGTTTAATTTGTTAGTTAGAAATGGTTAGTTAAATATTTTGAAAATGCAAAGTGTATAAGACCATCGTAGCCATCAGGACATAATGAATACAAATTCTAGGGTCAAATTTTAATCATATAGTGCGGTTGCTTAAAAATTTTCTTATGTATCGCATTTTGCAAATTAAATTAAACCAAATATGATAATCTTTGTCCTTCTATAATCTTGTTTCTCAAATGGCGGTTGATTGTTGCACTCGTAATGGTTACAATTAGTTTGCGATACGATTGTATTACCCGCTAATTTAACACATTTTCATGCTTCACATCCCATGGTTTTATCACAATATATAAACTACAAACGAGTATAACAAGCAGTAATAATGTTCCCAAGTTTTCTTGTACGAAACAACAAAACCATAAGAGCAATAGAATACAAAACTAATAAGCAAAAAGTTGTTGAAAATCTAAAATATTTTGTTTAAAGTTCAACGAAATACAAATTTATAAAGCTTAAAAATATTTTTTTTGTTTAAATATGTGACTTTTCATAATTCTATATGTTTCTGTGTATTCCAAATGGAATCTTAATATTTTTTTATTTCGTAACTTTTTTTTGTTAAAGCAATATATTTCTTCTGTATTGTGTGAATAAAACGAGTACAAAAAAAATATATACACGAGGACGTGGAGTTTATGGGGAGCGTTGAAAAAAAAATTGTAACCACAATGATCACATAAAATTTTAAGAAAAGGTTAATCTAAAAAGAAATAAAAGTTTTTTTCATTGCGGTGTGCTGCTGGTACAGTCGTATATAATGCATTTTAAACGAATTTAAAATATTATTTTATTACGTTTTTGTGTGAACGCAAAAATTATGTAGGACAACCCAGGCCACAAAAGGGATTACTCGTGGGTGATGGGCTATTGCGGTGTATTTCTCATGTATTTAGTATTAATTTAAAATTTCTGCTCTATTAAATAAGCACATTCAGTCGGTTCACATTAATTTACATTTTACGTTTGACATCCCCTCTAATTACACGCAGAAAAGCTCCCGAAGAAATAATGATAAAAATCACATTTTATACGCTGCCCGCGTATACTCGCTTATTTTAATATTACAAGAATGAAATCGCCCCCAACAACAACAACAACAAATAGATCATGATAATTAATACACGAAAAATTAATTTGAAAATCGTTTTAGAATTTTTTTTATTGCTAAGATGTTTTTTTAATGCTAAGGTATATAGATAAAATGCAAACGAACAAGAAAGCAAAATTTAAGTAAATACACCGAAAGCTTTGATTGATGTTTTAATTATAAACCGAGAACGGGGGGGAAGACAACGTCGAAAAAAATGTCGGAAAATTTATATTTTTGTGCGAGCTTTTCATGACTCTCGATATAAAAAAAACCCCGGATATAATTAAAGAATGGAATTTAATAGAGAATTATCTATATACATTTGACATTTTTACGTTCTTTTGCCGTGTGGATTTGGTTCTTCTTGGGCGACGTCTTTCATTACAAAATGAAAACGGTGTAAGCCAATAAAATGATGAGATGGTTTTAGAATTTTTTTGAATTATTTTATTTCGTTCAATCTCTAATTGAATCGTAAAAAGTTTGTGCACGCACATTTTTTGATTTCATGTTGTGTTTCCTGATAAATAAAAATATATATTCTGGCGCGTATAATAAAAATAATAAATTATTCAAAAATTTATTAGGTTAAATTTATGGGTGAAGAGTTAAATTCGCTGATTTCATTTTTCCTGATTTATTGAACTTACACAATGTTTTTTTTAACGTAAGAAAGTGAAAATTATTAAATAAATTAAAAAATCTGTTCAAACTCTTTATGTTAGCAACAGGGGGTTTATAGACATCTTACAAAATTTTAAACAAATTTTCGCGCAAGAAAAGATGTTGAAAAATGAATTTATTTTACAAGAAATGAAATAATCCACCCGCACAAAAGAATTTAATTAATTTTGGTATTAAATAGTAGGCCAACTGGCTTATTAGAAAATAATGTTTTTTGTTTTAAAAACGTGATTGAAACCAAGGAAAATATTGATTCTTCTGCCCTGCAATAATCTAGGTGGTAATATTTGTTATTTCAATATAAAGCCTTTATTTTGAAGTTTAAATGAAATGTGAACCCTTAATTTCCGATTTAATATATTTGTCTCGAACACAAATGACACATTCAAAAATTTTACTTCTAGTACTATAAAAAATATTACAAATTTGTATAAAACTCCGAATAATATTTTGGTTTGAAATCTATGACAATTAAATCACGCGTGTGAAATACGTCCCAAGAAAATCCCAAATTTGTTGCATGCAACAAATGTTTCACAGAAATCTCAAAAAATATATTGATTGATTTGAAATAAATATAAATGATAGACTTTCTTATTATGTTATAACCTTAAATGTTAAAAATATAAATAAAGAATCAAATACACCAAACGTATTTTGGTGAAGGAAATTTTCAAAATGTTCGTTAATTTTGAAAATGATAATAACAAAAATCATCTTCTAAGAGGCTCATACACTGGGTATATTCCCACAACATTCAAACAATCTGTTCCACAAAATTCAAAAGATTGGCATGTGGGTAGGTTTTCTGGAGCGCTCGTGATACGTTCTCTTAACGGGACAAATGAATCGAACGACTCCTGGGGTCGGCGATATAAATAACGGTTTTTATTACAAAAAAATTGTTGCAACAAGTTTCAATTAACAAATTTTTTAAACAAATTTCAAGAGATTAACGTGTGAGTAGGTTTTATGGAATGCTCGTAATGTGCTTTCTTAATGGGACAACTGGATCGAACGATTCCTGGGGGTCGGTGATATAAATAACGGGTATTTACAAAGGAGTTGTTGCAAGAAATTTCAATTCGCAGATTTGTTCAACAAATTTCAAAAAATTGTCATGTGGGTAGATTTTCTAGAACGCTCGTGATACGTTCTCTAAACGGGGCAAATGAATCGAACGATTCCTGGAAACAGCGACTTAAATATCAGGTGTTTTACAATGGGGTTTTAACCTACCCACATGTCAATCTTTTAAAATTTGTTGAAAAACTTTGTTAATTGTAATTTCTTGCAACAACTTTTTTGTAAAAGACCCATTATTTTATATCTCGACCTCAGGAATCGTTCGATCTATTTGTCCCGTTAAAAGAACGTATCACGTGCATTCCAGAAAACTTACCCTCATCAATCGTTTGAAATTTGTTAAACAAATTTGTTAATTGAAATTTGTTGCAACATCCCCTTTGTAAAAGTCCCGTTATTTATATCGCCGACCCCAGTAAACATTCGATTTATTTGTCCAGTTAAGAAACGTATCACGAGCGTTCTAGAAAACCTACCACATGACAATTTTTGAAATTTGTTGAACATATTTCTTAATTGAAACTTGTTGTCAAAACCTATTTATTGTGCAACATTTATTTCATGCAACAAATTTGGAATTTCAAAATCAATCTTAAAAAACCCTAAAAATCTTTATTTCATCTCGCCTAGTACCCGTTTATGTTGTGTAGGCCTTTCTAAATTGGCGTGCAGGCTAGTCTCGCTCTACATTCAAAACCTTTACAATCGTTATTTTTGAATATATCTCAGTCGATGTTTCTATTCATATATTCACTATAGCAACTTTTAAAACCAACGTAGTTATCGTAACACATTCCGTGTACTGAGAGGATCATTCTTTATCAGTTTTGCTATTACAGAATACCACTGTCCAAATACTTCTGACCGTGGCCAGTGATGAAATATTTGTGATAAAAAGAACTTATAAATTTAAGTTTAAAATTGGCAGTTATAGTCTTTGGAGTGTTATTTTTATTTTTGTTCTGGCTGGCACAGCTACCGTTATAAAATATAATACGAGTATCTACAAGTTGTTTTTTTTAATCAACCGAGTTTGCTGTTGCATTTTTTTCAGATATCGCTAATCGCTTGTGCTTCTTTCATTAGACCCTCTCATTCGTGCCGTAGTAGCAATCTACGTACTTCTCCTAGCGAGTACGCTAATTTTTGTTGCTGATCGTATATTGCTATAATATTGCTAGACGGTAATATTTTCTGTCTGTGTTCTTGAAGTTAAATTTTTTTGCATTTATCTTTTTTTTGGTCTGAAAAGTAACAATTACATTCTGTGTTAAAATATTAAAGTACATGAATTAATTTACACATACTATTTGTTCTTCCACTTAGATGTGCCGCCACCAATGTACTCTTTAGTAGACTGGGCACGGTAATGATTGCTTTCATTTCAGGGAATCGAATTAATGTTATTCTATCTGATTCTTTCTTAGATCGCAAAGGAAATCTACTTGATTTGTGTGCCCCCTCCCTCTAGTTTATACGAACTATTCTCTGATCTGTTCCACTGATATCTAGTGTCGACTTGTAAAATCATTTTCTTACCATTATTTTGGCACCACTGCAATCAAAATGCTGCTTAATCGACTATGGTTGTTTGCCCTTAGATAGCGATATTTCAGATGGACTATAGTTATATTCGCATAAATAAAACCGCGATGTCTTTGCAAGTTTACCATTTAAAAGTATTCTGCAAAAATACCGTGATACTCAAGGGGGCAGTAATTTTCGGACATTCTTAAATTCTTCTGTTTTAATAATTCCATAAGCTTGATTTGAAATTTTGGTATATTGATATTTTTGGCCGCTGTTTCTAAGAAATGTCGTTTTTTGCCCATTTTGCACATTTCTTAACCTTTTTTGGTTTGTCTTTTCCACATCGCAGGGAAACGTGCATTTTCTTTTATGTTGTTCCATTTGGTTTCGGTTAACATTATTATCGGTTAACAATTTTTTTTAAACAAGTCTGACACCTGACACAACACAGAACCATTTACCACCACAATTATTTTGGAAAAAAATCTTGGGAAATATTTGCCGTGTTTCTTGACACACATTGATCCGGTTCAGTTCAAATTTTATATGAAAAACCTGATCCAAATTTTATTTTAGATCACAAATTTTGATTTAAATCTAGTAAGCCTCCTTACGTTGATTCATGAAACATGAACTGTACCGGATCAGATCAAGCATAAAGAAACACAACTATTGTTACAACTTTAAATAATGCAGATTGACAATTTCAAAATTTACGACAAAACGACACTTTTCAAAGGAACACAATAAATCACTGAAAACAATACCGGCGTATGAGTCAGTATAAACTAAAAAAATTATGAGGTGAATATGTTGCGGCCAACACCAGGCTTTCTTTTACTACGAAAGTATACATAGATTTCGAATAAACCTCTCTTGACTTCTAAAACGAAAAATTGTTCTTTCTAAACTTTAAGACCGTCTTGAGTAATCAAAAACCATCTTGTATAATCAAAAAACATTATCCCTGCTTAAATTTATCAAAGCAACATGGTCAACTTCTTGTAAATGCCGGTAGGTCAACTTGAACTCCCGGTTTACAAATTTCCACCAAATTTTGTAAGGATTTCACAATTAATGGGATAAAGTTAAGAGTTTTTTTTCCGAATAGTCAATCTATAAGTGCTGAACTGTATAGAAGCCAACTTTTATTGAAATAAAACTTTTTTATACCAAACTCATCATTTTCGGTAAAATTTAAAAAATGATCTGAAGTAATTTTGTTTGAAATTTAGTTTACAATCAATCATGTTTTAATATTTCTTCCCTAAATGCTACATAATTTTTAAAATATTTGCAAAAAACGAGAAAGCTCCTATGAAAGCTACCACTTCTATAGGTTTCAACCCGATAAAAGCCATATGGGCTTTTTGTCTAAAACCATTGTTTACGCTTAAACGGAAATCTGATCTGGTATTGTTGCAAATTTAATTTAGAATCTTTTAGTTTTTATTCGTTTTCCTTGTGAACTACATTATTTGCAAAAAACGAGAAAGCTTCAATGGAAGCTGCCACTTCCGGTGGATCGATTTTCACATAAAATCACTGGGATTGCTCGATTCGTGAAAAAAAATTAAGTATGAAGTTTCATTTCGATCAATTAATTCACCTGAGCTCTATAGGGCCGAATAAATTTTTTCTTGTCATAAAATTGTAATTTCCACTTAAATTCTGAAAAACTGATCTGTACTGGTATTGTTGCAAATTTACGATCTGCGTCATCGACTTCTGGAATGCTTTTTGTCAGTGGTTAAGACCGATGATTATGATTATGATATTGGTTATGTCGATATTGTAAAGCAGAACGAGACAGGCAATCAATTCGAGATGGATGATTGTCAAAAACCTCGGGAAGCGTACATTTCTAGTGGTCCATTTGAAGTGTCTCGTTTATGCGGCGATGATTGGAGGGCTTGTATTAGTTCAGTTATCAATGGTGGAAGAGACCGGTCAGGAAAGTTTCAGCTAAATGAAGCTAAAGTAATAAAGTAAGCCGCTACCATACATTAGATACAGATTGGGTTAAATGTAGCAAGTCGGTCCAAAATGACAGTTATTATACCTAGAAGAGGTCTTTTCTAATACAATCGTATGCCGCTCGGTTTTTTCAATGCTGTTCAAACCTCTATCGGTTGACGGACATATTTCTCGGTATTGGCCTGGAACAGAAATTATTTGTTTACCTTGATGGCATTATCATGATATCGCAGACGTTTGGAAAGTTCATGGAGCTACTGAAAAAGGAAGCCAAACGTTCACGGAAGTCCAATCTTTCAATTAGTTTACATTAATCATGATTTTGTTTCAAACACATCAAAAACCAGAGACATTCTTCACGAGCACGGATTTAATAGTCGACCTCGAGAAGGTTACAACACCGCAGCTCATAATAGTTTCACTCAGTTATCTAGATTATGGGTGTCCGGTCCGATTTTAGAAACCAAGACTTTACAAGAAATTTTACCATTATAGGACAGATACCTCGGATACAAAGATTGGTGCGTGTTGATAGATACAAACCTCAATAGGGGAATCGGAAATAATGAATACTTCGGTTCCTGCTGGGTTGTTTCTTGCGTTTGAGTCTACCGAAGTTGATTCTAAGATGCAAGACGGTCGTCGATCATATCAGTAGGTCAGGACAGGTGCCATTGAGTCACCATGGAATATTGTGCAAATATTTCCGTTTTAATAAGAGTAATGGAACAAATGACTGTAGAGGTAGGTAATATGGTATAACAACCATGGTTATGCTTTTTTATTTGTACACCTCGGCTATTTCAAGTGGCTAAAATAGATTCAGTAATGTTCTACTGGCCATAAATAGCTAGGGATGTGTGTTAATATGTCAAGGTTTGTATAAGATGTCAACTGAACAAAATGTGAAGTGTGAGGAAACGAGCGTACCATGGGTGATCCAAAAGTACCAACCTGCCCATGGGAAATAATGAATACTTGTGTGTTGTGATTGATGTTTTCAGTAAATTCGTTATACCGAAACCTCAAAAAGGCCGAACCGGTACCTCTGGCGAAATACATACTTACAGGAAACTTTATTTCTGTGTTTTCGTGGACCCCAGCTCTAATATTAGATAAAGGCTCGTACAATTTTCTCGGCATTCTCGAGGAACATATTCGAGAACACGAAATTTCACCGTTAAAATGCCAAAAGTGTTTTCGATTTTACTCTCGCCGATGATAATTTTTTATTAAACAACTCCTTATCTTTTGTCAGGAGTCGCTCAAGATATGGCCGCATAAAATTATTCGTCCGGGGTAATTTGTTCGTCTTTGGTATATTAATATTGCCCTGAAATATCTGATTCCCGAA